>OVAO01006695.1:0-10570 GCA_900406285.1 Biscutella auriculata
TTGATTCACCTAGACTTAGTATATCTCTTTATAGAAGTTGTGTTTGAACAATCACCCGAAGTTTGGTTCGATTTATCCCGGATACTTGTATCCAAAACCCTATATTACATTTGATAATTATAGGCTAATTAGTTCTCTCCTTAACTCAATAGGGAGTAGGCTAAAATCCTATTATCAGATGTACTGTTGACTTAACAGAAAACCTATCAGTCGATCATACCAAGCTCTAGGAGCTTGTTTCAGACCATACAATGCTCTCTTCAATCTGTAGACATGATTTTCCTTGTTTGGTTCTTCAAACCCCTTATGTTGTTCTACATATGTTTCTTCATTCATAATGCCATTCAAGAACGCACTCTTGACATCCATTTAGAAGAGTTTAAATTTGTACAGACACGCAATAACAAGCAGAAACCGAATAGCTTCTAGTATGGCCACTAGCACGAATGTTTCCTCAAAATCTACTCCTTCAACTTGCGTGTATCCTTGAGCAACCAACCTCGCTTTGTTTCGAACTAATCTTCCTGCTTCATCACTTTTATTCTTGAATATCCACTTTGTACCTATGACATTAACGTTCGCTGGTCGAGGAACCAGTTCCCACACATCGTTTCGCACAAACTGTTCCAATTCCTCTTGCATAGCAACTACCTAATATTCATCAACTAAAGCTTGTTTATAATCTTTAGGTTCCAAGGCTGATACATAGCACGTGAAGCGTACCATTTCTCGGAAATTAATCTGCACTCCTCGGGTTTTTCTTGAATCACCAACGTCACCAATTACATCAACCATAGAATGATTTTAGTGAGTCTTGATGATTTTCTCTGTTTCAGAGTCAGACATGTCCTCCGGTTCGGTCTTCACTTGATCAGTTTTACTAACGATTTCTGATTCTTCTTCACTATTAGGTAGTTCGAAGTGCACGTTCTGGTTACGTCGATCATCACACACCACGTTAACCGATTCCATGATCGCCTTTGTTCTGTTGTTATATACTCTAAAAGTTGCACTACTTCCTGCGTATCCTAGAAATATACCTTCGTCACTTTTTGAATCAAATTCTCCCAAGTGATCCTTGTCGTTTAAGATATAATATTTGCACCCAAATATGTGAAAGTAGTGTATGTTGGGATTCTTTCCTTTCCACATCTCATATGCGGTCTTGGTCGTCCATTTTCTCACATACACTCTATTAATTATGTAACACGATGTACTGACAGCCTCAACCCAAAAGCGTTGTGACACATGATTTCCGTGAATCATAGCTCTAGCCATTTCCTGAAGCGTTCGATTTTTTCTTTCAACCACACCATTTTGCTGAGGTGTTCCAGGTGCAAAGAATTGGTGTTGTATTCCCTGTTTCTGACATAACTCTATCATTCCTTCATTCTCGAACTCCCTACCATGATCACTCTGAATTTTCTTAATGCCTCCTTTCTCATTAATCAGTTGCAGCGCCCAAATTTTAAAGCTCTGAGTGGTATCCGATTTTTCTCTCAGGAAACGTACCCATGAATATCTAGTGAAATCATCCACCAACACGAACACATGCTTCTTCCCACCAATACTCTCGGTTTGCATAGGACCTATGAGATCCATGTGAACTAATTCCAGTGCATTTTTTGTCTGAATATCCGGAACTTTCTTAGTATTCTAACCTTCTTCCCTTGTTTGCAAGCCCCGCACACTACCTCAAGAGTGGTCGTTTTCAGCTTTGGTGCCCCACGAACAATTTCTTGATTCACAAGTTTAACCAGATTCCTAGCATTCATGTGTCCTAATTTTTGATGCCATATGTTTATATCTTCTTGAACGCTCAAACATGCTACTTCGCCTTCCCACTTGTAGCAATTGTTGCTTCCACGTACCCATTTCAACACCATATGACCCTCTTTATTGGTGACCTTGCAATCATTTTCAGTAAATACCACTTCCATACCCATATCACATAATTGACTTACCCTTATGAGATTGACTTTTAGTCCCTCGACAAGGTAGACATTCATCAATTTTGGTGCGTTTTCCATAGAGATTTCACCTTTGGCGGTGATTTTTCCAAGACCTCCATCACCAAACGTTACACATCCTCCTTTGACACTCTTAATTCTATTTAGCAGTTTCGGTTTTCCAGTCATGTGCCGAGAGCATCCACTATCGAAATACCACGCCTCTTCTAGTCTTTCTCGATCAAGTGATGCCATGTGACAAAGTACACTTCCCTGGCTACTTCCCTCAACTTTGTGCTCTCTCACACTTTTTGAGTATAAATCCTTCTTCTTTACCCAGAACTCAAACGGGTGGCCATTGTTTTGGAACGTCTTCCCTGAAGTTATCAGTTCTCTTACTTTGTCTTTGTATTGAAAGCAGTGCGCAAAGATATGTCCAACTTTATTGCAATAGAAGCAAGCGACTGATTTCTTATGATACCTTGGTTTACACGATTCGTACCAGGACATCCTTCTCCACTCTGTGTTGACCTCTGTCCCGCGTACACAAGGTTTTACATGTTCGATGTTCTCAACTTCTTTGGTAAGACTTGCGATAACCATCCTTCCTGGTTCATCGAGATTTTTCTGTTTGGATTTTTCAAGCTCCTTCGTTTCAATCATTTTGGTGAGATCATCTACATCCTCCTGCAAAGTTTTCGTCTTCTCTACTTCAATCCTCAGTTCTTCTTTTATATCAACCAGCAAACTGTTCAGTCTCAGGATTTTTGTCTTCATTCAAGTGCTTTTCTTTGATTAAGTTTTTTGTTTTTCTTGCAGTCGATCAATCACTTTGGTTTTCTCAGCCTTTTCTTGTACCAGTGTATGATTTTCCTTACTTATTCTTAGCAGAGTTTCACACACAGTCTTGTAGTCTGCCAGAATATCATCACCTCCCTCTGTTTCAGAATCAGATGAATCACTTTCACCTGTGCATTCTGTTATTCCTAAGAATGCCACAAAGTTAGTCATGTCTTCATCGCCGCTGTCTTCTTATGAGGATTCCTCGTTGATACTGATCATAGAATTTTCTTTCTTCCTTTTGTTGTCCGTGACACACTCACTCTGCATATGTCCAAACCCTTTGCAGTTAAAGCATTGAATTTCTGTTCTTTTAGCTGTCGGGCAGTCTCCTTTCATGTGCCCGAAACCTTTGCACTCATAGCACTGCATATCCGTTTTTCTTGCTTTGTCTGAGACTTCTCTATTTCTTCCAAACCTCTTCAGTTGTCCTCTTTCTAGTCTTTTCAATGCCTGATCAAACCGTTTTACCAATAAGGCCACATCGTCAGTTGGTTCTTCTTGAATAGTTTCAGCCACTAGAGCGATTCCTTTTGTTTCTTTGTTACTCCTAATTCCATCTCATTCGCTTGAAGCATCCCAACCACCTCTTCAAAGCGTGTATCATCTGTGTCTAAAGCCACAACCATTGCGACTTTATAAGCAGCGAACTGTTGTGGTAGACACCTAAGTAATTTCTTCACTAGCTTTTTATCCTTGTACTTCTTACCCAATACAAGATCTTCATTAGCTATTGAACTTAACTTAGCATTAAATTCTGCAATAGTCTCATCTTCGTCCATCCTTAGATTCTCAAACTTTGACGCTAGCAGATCAATGCGTGAGCGTTTCACCTTTGACGTTCCTTCAAAACTTGTTTGAAGAATCTCCCAAGCTTCCTTTGCAGAATTGCATCCTTGAATCAACTGAAACTGATTTTGTTCAACTCCACAGTATATAGCCGACAAGGCTTTTGAATTGAGTTTAGCCATTTGTTTCTCTTCGTCTGTCCATTCAGCCTTGGGTTTAGGTACTGGCCCGATCGTTGTTCGAGTGACTGGTGCAGTCCAACCATCCTCCACTGTGGTCCAAGCATCCTCGTCTATGCCTCTGATGATCGCTCACATGCGTACCTTCCAGAAACCATAGTTTTTAGGATATATAACCAATTGTTTTGACAACCCAAGATTGTCCATGTGTCCCGGTCGAACTTGTTTCGAAACTACAAGTTCCTTCTCTGATACCAATTGAAATTGCTATCTTCATGCCAAGTTTGACAGAAAGCCTCTCTGTCAATCTCCAGATCAAGTTAATTTGATCTCCACCTATTTTGAGCGCCTATCAGTTTTAGGCTTGTGTCTTGTAAATCGATAATCTTCTTATGAAGATTCGTCTTAATAAATATAGTCTCGTTTATTTCCTTTTCCTATTAAGATTAGGATAACTCCTATCATTATCTTTTAATAAGAATCTTCCATAAAATGTTGTTAGGATATTATTCTTCTAATATGACGTTTTGTATGATGTTTTGTGATTAACTACATTTTTTGAACTCTCAGATATCTCAGCTAGTTCTTCAAACATGATTGGATCTAAGCACATGTGATGATGTTTTGATGATAGTTCTAGGTTCTTCTTTAGCAACTTCTCTATGTGGACAAAACTGTAGATAACTTGACTTTGTAAGATGATTTATGTGGCCTTTAAATATTGGACCCATTGTAAATTTCTTACTCGATTTCTAAAGCCCATTTGGTACCAATAAAAATGGTATAAATTCTGATATAAATATTTTCTGAATCGCCATTTGATTCCAATGTTGCTTAAGCTTACTTTCGAAATTGTTAATCAAATGCATCATTCAGGTAATTCATTCAGGTTCGATTCAAGTATTTGGATATAAAATCTTGGAAATCGTTCGGATATTTTAATACCTTTTGTTTGAGTTTGATTCAATTTTATTTTGGGTTTGGTTTCGTTTCGGATATTTGAACAACAGTCTTTTAAAACCAAATTATTAGTTCAATTTTTATTCAGATTATCCGAAAATAACTGAAAAATCGATAAAAATCAAATTATTTATCTAATATTAAAGAAAATTAGTTTAATTAGAAAAAATATAATTAATATTTTTATTATTTAATTTTATTTTTTTATATATCAATTCCATTCTCAGTTTGGTATCAACTTAAGTTCAGTTATCTACCAATACAAATTCAAGCTCCATTCGATATTTTGTTGATTCATATTCTACTCAATACTTTATGTTCGGGTGAGTTTGAGTTTGGTTTTGTTTAGGGTATTTGAACAACAACCTTTTAATCAATTTTTTATTCGGTGTAATTCGGTTTTTGCCTAAACTACCCGAAAATAATTGAAATATAGATAAATATCAACCTATTTATCTAATTTTAAAGATTATTAGTTTAATTAGAAAAAAATATAACAAATATTTTTATTATTTAATTTTATTTCAGGTATATCATATACCTACAGGTTTCGGTTTACTATCGACTTGAATTCAATTATTTACCAATATAGTTCAAGATCGGTTCAATTATTTTGTTGATTCTTCTACTCGATACCTTCTATTTTAGATCAATTCAGATCCAGCAAAACATATAATTTATTTAATAAGCATTTTTGTAGAACTACAACTTTATCTTGATGCAGAAAGAGATTAATTCAGTCTCACATATTGCACACAACAATAAAAAACATTTATTATTAATAATGTAACAAGTATTTATTCAATATATTTTTTAAATTAGGAATATTTTTTTTTTATCTCAGAAGAGATAAAATCTATTGGATTTTTTGGACAAGGTAGACTGATGAAGAACATTGCCTGAAACATCATAGAAGATGAAAGAAACTTGAGAGAGAGTGATGTGAAGAGACATGAAACCTTGTCCATCATAATAAAGTTTAAGTTCTTTTGGATCCCATGGTTGAATATCTCCTTTCCATGCCTTTGATCCTCCTCCACTTGTTAGATATTGTGTCTCACTTCACCAATTTCAAATAAATAAATAAATTATAATTTATATTTTATTAGTTTTTAGAAGTAAACATTTTATCACAATAGAATTAGACGAAATTACCGAATTCAATGATAAATTGTTGACTGAAATTCATCAAATGAATCAAAATATTTTATACTAAATTTCTCGAATCGAATCCAAATTCTATACTCTCTCTGTTTCATTTTAATTGATGTTTAAAGTATTTTCACACAGATTAACAATCATTTGATTTTGTATTTTTAATACAAAACATCATTTATTGTCTACCTAATCAAAATCTAACCAATTAAAAATTAATCTACAAAATCTAAAACATCATTTTATTTAAAACAAAAAAATTAGGTTAAATACACTTATTCTAAAACAAAGAGAGAATAAAACGGAACAAATCCAAATTTGAAACCAAACCAATATATTATTCTACTATTTTATGTAAAACTGAAGAAAATTAAATATGAAATCAAACCAATATAAAATTCATTTTTGAATTGACATATTTTTAGAAAACCAAAAAACTGAAATCTAAATAATTCGAATCAAATCAAACTCATATATAGTTTATTCTCAAGTGGATATATTTAAAGAACAATAAATAGAATTCCAATAATTCGAATTGAACCAAACTGTAAAATCGAATACGTACCCTTAAATTTTTTTTTTTTCTTTCAACAAATGTATAATATAAATTGGATTTAGAGAAGATGTGTAATTATTTACCCGTTAGCACCAATGTGTTGCAAGCAATGATCATGTCCGTTTATGTACAAGTCCACTTTATTCTCCTACAATAATAATTTAACCAATACAGAATAATTAAGCACATATAAAATATATACAATAAATAAAATAAATAAAATGTTAACAAGCAAAATGAAATTATGAAAGGCTATAGATTTACGAAATTGAACAAACCAAAAATTTCAAATTGAACCAAATCAGAATTTTTAATTTTTATCTCAATTTCAATTTTGACTAATTAATCGATAACAAGTAAAATTAAAATATCTTTGTTTATCGATTCGACTCGTCAAACCAATCAGAAACCAAATTTTTTAAAAAATAAACCAAATAATCCGAATATCAAAATTATCTAAATTATCTAAATCAATACGAAATTACCTAAAATTATTCGGTTAAACTAAAAATCTAGTTTTATTTCAACAATTTTTACATTATTTGAAGTACCTAATAATCAAACCAAATCAAATCGAAATCGATAAACCGATATGTTTTGATCCAAACCATATATATGAAATTTACCTCAAGAATTGGAACAAGTTGATCTACAAGTTCTTGAGTCGCACCATGATGACCTGCGGTTTTAATCCCATGATGTCCCACCACAAATTTCCACTTGGCACATGATTTTTTAATCTCTACATCTAAATCCTAATTTATTTCAATAACAAAAAGTTTTAAATTGTAAAAAATATCAAAACAAGATAAATATTTCTGATAATTATTAATAAAAAAAATGTTATTACATGTAAGAGGTTTGAGATATATTTATCTCTTGGTAAGACATTGCTCCAATCGTAAACATGATCTTTCGGATCGGTGAAGTATTTTTCTACAAATGGATTTGTGTCCACGAAGAAAAATTCCACCATTCCTATAATTACGTAAAATATTAAATTAACTATCCAAGTAAATTAGGTAAATATAATATATATATATATATATATATGCATTATTATTACTAAAAAAGCAACTCAAATTCCCTCAATTTTTTCTTTTTACAATTTTTCCACCAAAGACGATGGAGAATCATGGTGAAAAATTGATCAAAAAATTTTCTACAGATTTTTCATCACTTATGAACATGAAAAATATTTTCAACCGAATATATTACAAGAAAACAACTCAATTTCCACAAAAATTTCATTGAAGAATCAAAAGAAACAATTTATTTTAGATAGATTTTTCATGATTATAAATTCATAAGAAAACGTTAATCACAAATATTTTCTACATAAATAATCGTGGAATGCAATAGAACACTGAAAAGTGATCCAAAATTTTTCTCCACTTATAAACGTAGAAAATATTCTCAACAAAATATATCTACCAATTTTAAACAATTTTTCATTTTGAATCTTTTCAGATTTACTACTTTTATTTTTTATGAAATTTCCTCAAATGTTTTACATTTATATCTCAATAATTTTCCACCAAACGTTTTCCATAAATTTTCAATCTAATAAAAAATATCTCTAAAAATTTGGAATATATGAAAATTTAAATTAAATAAAAAAATGAAACCTGAAGATAAGACAAAAGATCTACGACAAAACCATCTCCAATCTTTTTGTGTTAGAATATGACTTAATTGTGCTTCAACATTTCCTCTGTAATCATGGTTCCCCAAAACTGCACTCACAAATGTCAAATTAATCATATAGTTTACACATTTTAATTATTAATAACATTTAATCAATCAACTACATAATTGGATTAGAGGAAATTAAAATATACCAGAATACCAATGTTTTTGGAGACTAGGATGAGTGTAGATATTAGAGAAAGAGTCTTCAAAGGAAGTATCATTGTCTGATTTTAAACCATCATCATAGAAATTATCTCCAACCGATATTACATAATCTATGTCTAATTTCTCTCCCACTATTCCCATCTGCAATTATTTTTCAAAAAAAAAAATTATTATATTTTATTGAAAATTTAATGCGTAAAATCATCTAATATTACAAAAATATGTCGACGAAAATCCATCAATATTTTTTGATAAAAATAAATCGGTCAATATTTCATGCTTTCTAGTAGTGGAGTTTTTATTAAGTTTTCCATATAATTTGATAATTTATTTAAAAGATAATTCTTTATTGACTTTTTGTTTGCTTCATTGTAAAAGAAATCAATGTTTTAATTAATTAGGATATTGTTTATAAATGTTAGTCAGATTTTTTTGAAATAATTTTTCTGTTTTTTAATATATAAAAGTAGGTAGTAGTTGAATAAAAATTTCAACTTCTTGTTTTGGGTACGTTTCTTGTAGGAATATGCTTTGTAATAAAACATACGAAAATTCTTTGTTATAATATGCTTTTTTTCAATTAATTAGTGTTTATGTATTGCGTAGAATGAATGACTTCCTACTACGAAGAAATGGACAACATACGACTATATATATATGCTCATGTATCAATATATTAATGTGATTATATTTATAATTATTATTTCAACTTTCAACAAAAAAAAATAGCATAGGTAATTACTTTCCACTAAAATACATACAGATACATGATGCCTTTATATATGGTTAGTTGGTTGGGCTTTCCAAAATCACCTGAGTTAAATAGAAAATTGTTCGGTTTGGTTCTGTTTTTTATTAATTCAATTATAATTTTTTTTATCAAGAATAACTAAATTTTATAGTTGAAATGGATAATTTTGAAAAATTTCAATTTTTTTGGACCAATTCAGATAATTTCGATAAATTTAGTTATTTTGATTTTGTTGTATTTTTAAAAATTTTAGTTTAAATATGATTTAATTTCAGTTTAGATTTCAAAAATGTTAAACAAAAAACCATTAACTGATAGATTTGATTTGTCAAATTGAACCAATAATTGAATGAAATTTAATTCATTTTGATCGATAAGTTGATTCAAACCTAATCGAAAATCAAAAATTCCAATTCAGTTTAAAATATTAGATTCCGTTTGAAATCGCAGGAATACTAATCATTATAAGGTATAAAGCATAAAACGTTATATGATTAATAAATATATAAGCAAACTTAACCTGATGAGCAACGAGAGATTGATTAAACTCTCCTTTACGTCCCCAATCTCCAACCACCAATAAACTCAAAGATCCATCAGATTTCTTCACCGGATGCTTCACACGTTCAAGCTCCGACAAAGAACCATCGGTGAAGATAGTTAATAACATTAAACTCATCACACTAAACAAAACAGACTTCTTCATTTTATGTTCTTTGAGTACACAAAAAAGTCTCCGATAGAGAGATGCTTCTGGTTAGGTCACATTTAATAGAGACAGATTCGTAAGTAAAACATGGTCGATAAAATATTCAATAAACTTTTTTTAATATGTAATCAAAATGTATTTTATGCAATGCGTGTTGCTTACACGTTTAGATTAACATATTTTTCTGACTGGTTTTAATTTATTTGACTCTTTACTTATGTATTTTTTTTCCCCCTATAATTGTGGGATATTTAAAAATCAATATATCTGTACAATTTTAGTCATCCTTAATTTAGTAAAATATCCAAATAATTAATATTAAATATTCTTTCATTTAAGGTTGGAAATATTATTTGGTTTTGATAGATTCAATTAAACTGACTTAAAATAGAAGGTACTACATTCAAAATCAATTAACGAAATAATCGAATGATTTTTAAAATTTTACACTATTCATATATAACGGATAATAATAATAATAAATTAATTATACAAAGTAATGTGTTATCGAGAACCATGCGTAGCTTTTCTATATATTTGTGCTTGTATTAGGTTTTTTTTTTTTTTCTTGTTAGGTTAACCAAAAGGAAAGGAACTTACTTAGACTCCATTAAATAATGATTATGAAACAACAATAATAATATGAATTTGTCACGTGAAAATATCAAGATACTTATTAACACAAATATAAATTTTCTCTGGATCATTCAGATATCGGAATATATAGCTTTTCTGTAAGAAGTCCATCAATGCGATATTTCTCTTTAGAAATCGAAATCATCTCGGTAATTATCGGCAAATTTTTCGATTTAGTGTTTAAAGTGT
>OVAO01006833.1:0-11211 GCA_900406285.1 Biscutella auriculata
TTCTTTTAATTGTATATAATTTATAATTATTTTATTCACTTAAACACTGAATCAAATTTAATTTTTTATAATACNATGTTATTATTTTGATTAATTCCAAATATGGTTTAAACGATTATTCATCTATATATTATATATAAGATTTTAACATAATATTAGTTTATTCCATAAATTAAATAATTTACATATGTTATTTAAAATTTGAATCTTAAAGTATATACAAATATCTATTATTTTTATATGAATGAATAAATTGTTTATATTTACGTTCATGTTTTCTTAAGATATATAATATTTAAAAAACGAATTTTAATATAAATATAATTTTAGAAACGAAAAAATCAAATTATTTTAACATTTGATTTATCCTTTTCAACAAGATACCTAATTTACCTCTATTTTTAAATTTCACAATATTCAATTTAGGTTTTTACAATATATAGTATAATTACAATAATTTAAATATAATTTTTAGTATATGATAATTATGTTCTACATATTTTTATCTTCTCATATATATTAAATTTTTGAACCTACACCTACATCTAAATTGAAATATAATTTAATATATCCTAAACTATACATATCAATTTTTTGTCAACACATACCTATTATGAAAAATTACAAAATATACACATATTTATCCAATACATAGTATAATTTCAAAAAAATTAAATATAAGTTTTAGTATATAATAACTATGTTATACATAATTGTATCTTCTTATATATATTTTACATCTCTATAATATTATTTTAGCATCACGAATATAAACTAATATCACTAAAAATTATATTATATGTCACTCAGAAATGAGTTTAAAGACCAAACTAAAAATCTTTGGGTAAAACTGAATTAAACATAATTTTAATTGAGAATTGGAGATTTTATTAAAATAAAACTAATAAAGTTTAAATAGAGATTAATACAAAATTGTTATATAAAATTTTCTCTAGATAAATCTAAACACAAATACAACAATATTTAATATTTCAAAAAGTATATAAAATCAAATAAATTTCAAAATTTTCGAAATGAAGTATAATAAATTTTAATTAAATATAAAATAAAATTTATCATACAAATTTTTTCAAGATATATATAAATCTAAGAAAAATATTATAGCAAATAAAGATTATCTTACTAACCAATAAATATATAAAGTTTCAATTTGAATTTTTTTTTCAAGATAAATATAATAAAATATAATTTGAGGTTTTCTTTTTACAAATTTTTGTACATATAAATCTAATAAATATAACAGTAAATCAAATTATGTTAATATTTGATTTATGTTTTTAGCAAGAAAAGTGTTTTTAACAACTTTTATCAAAAAACTATTTAAAATTTTATCTTCAATACAATGGTCAAATGAGTTAGTCAACGGGTAAAATTTAGATCCAAATTTAATATATAAATAATATTATTATTCTATTAAAATTAACATTATTAATATTTATTAATCACAAATTAAAATTTTAAATATATTTTTGTACTAAAATTAAATATCATAACATTTTTTTTTGTCAATTTTTTGTGGGCCACAAATGGGCCAGCAGTCCACTAACCCAAACTCTCATAAATGAGATGAGCAAATGCTCTCACGGGAACTCGAAGCCCCGACCTGGTAACAGTGATGCCAAATGTTTTACCACTGAACTCATAACATTATAATTTAAAAATGCATCACGCCGCATATTATTTGCGGGTAAAATTCTCGTATTGTATTATTCTGACCGACATTCAAAGTGTAATTTTCCCCATGAATGGTACGTGATGTGTAGAAAATAAAAGAAACAAGAATTCGAATATTAATTTAAGTTTACATGTATTGACCCGTGTCGTTAATACTTCTTGCAACATAAACTTTTTAAAACGTGTGAGAAAGGACCTTTGCCTATAAAAACAGAGAACATCTATCGATCATATCTCAGCATTGCCACACAACAACAACTACTTCACTCTTACATCTCAAAGTTAACTCTTCGTAACTCTCTCTCTCTCTCTGTCTCTCTATGGCGACGGCTGCAGAAGCTAGTTTGGTCAGAAAGGCCGATGAGGAGTGGCGTGTGATTTTATCTCCTGAACAATTTAGGGTTCTTAGAGAGAAAGGCACTGAGTAAGTTCAACACTTTCTCTTTCATATTAACCTTTCCTTGATCTGCACGTTTTAGGTTTTGATGACATTTTCGTTTTTTTTTTTGTTTCTTCTTGTTGATGATTGTATAGGATAAGAGGAAAAGGAGAATATGTGAAGTTGTTTGATGAAGGAATGTACTATTGTTCTGGTTGTGAAGCTCCGGTTTATAAATCAGCTACTAAATTCGATTCTGGTTGTGGTTGGCCAGCATTTTACGATGCTATTCCCGGTGCTGTTAATCGAAAAGTAAGAACAAGAACTTCAAAACTCTTATGTAAATGATTAAAAATAAATGATTAATGATTATGAAAAATGATTTAATTTGTAGGAAGAGAAAGATGGAAGAATTTATGAACTTACTTGTACAAAATGTGATGGACATCTTGGTCATGTTGTGAAAGGTGAAGGTTTTCCAACGCCAACCAATGAGCGTCATTGCATCAACAGCGTTTCGATTAAATTCTCTGCGGCGATTCAATCGCAGTGATTAATAAACCGGTCTGGTACAGCTCTTGAGAAGTTGAAAAATCAACTCTCTACACTTTATCTTGGAGGATTTCATATTATAATGTTGTTTGTGATGAGAATGAAGTATTATATTTGGTTCAATTAAGCTGGTTTAATTGAGCTGGTATTTTAGTTTGTTGCTTAGTCAGTTGAATAAGTCTTGCTGTCCTAATTTGTAGGAAGCAAGTAGAAGTAATGCATCAAGTTTGTTTCATTCTGTTCGTGTTTAGTAGTGTTGTAATAAGGTCTCTATATAAGACTAAGTGTGTATGGTCTGGTTTTTAATGCAAATTAAAAGCTTTTCCAAGCATAAGATTGTGTACCTGTTCTTACGCTTTTGTTACCGTGTAGATTTCAGAGAATGCTGTTTGTATTTAATGCAAGTAACTCTCTGTTTATTGAATGGAGAAACTGATTACAAGATACTAAATGCCTATGGGCCATGGCCGATTTTATATCCATCGCCATTGTTGAGAACTCATGGTTCTACTCACATCAACATACAACATAAAGTACTCATCTCTCTAGACTAATAATAGCGAACACTCTAATTGCATGAGAGACTTTCCTTGCCTTCAATCTAATGTTTAACGTCTATGTCATCAACTCCATTGCGCTTCCTCTCTGTTCGCTGTCTCTGAAAAATACCTTAATTTTGTAGCATGACATCTTTATCCTTTTCTTATGTTAAAAAGTAGAAATTAATTATTTAAAAATCTTATACATTAATATTGATTTTTACATTTTATAAAATATGAATTACCATCTCGATAAGATGTTACTATCGATAACAAAAAAAACTTACGTTATTTTGAAATAGTTCTGTAACTATCTGGTTTCATTCAAAATAATTTTGTAATTATTTNTAAAATATGAATTAACATCTCAATATCAATATTATAAAATTACTGTTCAAAACATCCATGTTTTTCATTCAAAATGTAAAATAATTCCGAATAATTCAAAATAACATTGAAAAAATATTATTTAAAATTAATTCAAATATTATAAAATTCATAAAGGTCATTTTATTACATTCATAAACATCCATGTTTTTCAGATTTTTTTATTACATTCCCGATTACTTTGTTCGACAAAAGGTCATTTTATATGCAATAATTGCATTATAGCGGGTATAGTTTAGTAGTAAAAGTGTGATTTGTTCCCTTAACGCCCTTAATAGTTAAAGGGTCTCTCGGTTTGATTAATCCTCCGATCAAAAACTTTATTTCTTAAAAGGATTTAGTTTTTTACCTTTCAATGAAAAATTGGAGGAAGATTATAGATTCTCATAATTTATATCCAAAGACTCTAATCAATTGTAATTTTGGATTAGGAAATTCCGAAACATAATTTTTGAATTGGATGACTATTTACAATTCAATAAATATAACAAGAGGATCCATAGATAAAGCTAGAAATTTTTATTTCTAATCGTAACTAAATCTTCAATTATATTCATTGTTTGGTATACAAAAAATTGAAGCAAAATAACTTTTAAACAAGAACTTTGGTTTATTAAACACATCAACATATTATATTGTTTTAGCTCGGTGGAAACAAACTACTTTTCCTAAGGATTCCGTTAAATAAAAATAAAGAACGAAGTTACTAAAAAGATTGTTCGAGTTTGCCTTTTCTATCTTCTAGAAGGATCATTTAGAAAGCAAAATTTTATGTGAAAACACCCATACGAAAACAAAAGTTAATATAAATGTTATTGGTTGAATTTTTATTTTGATTTCATTTCCGTTTTTTTATTTGAAAATTTCTCCATCTATCATAAAGAAGCCGAATGAAACCAAATTTGGATTGAAGTAATTTATTAAAAAAAGAAGATGCTAGTGATAGTAACAGTATGAATATGTAATTATGAAAGGAGACGAGACGAGAAGAGAGAGAGGTCGGCACGTTGGATTTGACGTTGATTTACATTTTCACTGTCCTTCTCCTCTGATCTCGTGGGCTCCTCTCTCTTTATAATTGTTACAACAAAGATTTCGATCCCACGCCTTTAAGTTTTTATAGGTTGTATCGCCTCTGAGTAAACGCGGTTATAATATCTACAATAATATAGAATAATTCAAAAATATAAATTTGTAAGAAATATAGAATAAAAAAATATAATTGAATAAACCATAAAATTTTAATATAAATCAAAAACTTATTTTTTTATTAGAATATCATCAAAAGATTTGTTGACTGTGATAATAGCTTTGTTTTGACAGATTTATTTATAACATATTTTTATGATATTTATTTTGACGTTGCTGCAGATCTGCTTACGGAAAATATAAGAAAATAGGATATATTTTGATGGATACTTCCGTCAATAGTCAGTTGGAATTGACCAGTTCCGAAAAATTGTTGATAGATTGACATCATTGGTCACTGTTCATCAAAAAATTACATACCATAGAAAACAGTAAAAACTATTGTCAGGCTTCAAACTTCTAGTTTCTGATGGCATTTCAACCAATATCAATAGTTGGTCCTAGGAATTTTTCCCGACGAGTCGGAAGCCATCCGTTAGTATGAAATTTCGACAACTTATGCCATCTAATGCAATGGGTTTCTAACGGGTGTACTTCTGTCGGAATATGTATTTTTAAAACGACAACGTTGCGGGAAATAATATTGCAGAAAATTTAAGTGGAACATACACATAAACTAAATATGAGCGGGGCTGGAACACGCCATTCAGGAGTGGAAATCATAGATCTTTGAGCTTAGAAAATTCTTCTGAAACTTGTTTTCTACCTTGATTTCGTTGAGCTCCTGCTTGTACTCTGTCAATCGAGGATCCTTCCTCGAGCCCTGAGCGGAACAAGAAGTCGAGGTACCAATACGTCATGGTGGCTTGACGGTCGAACTCAGCTCGAACCATTGTTATAGTTTGTGGATCCCAAGTATTTATTTTTGCTAGAAAATAATTAAAGTTAGAAAATAAAAATCAAAACTTAGAAAAATGAAATAAATGTTGGACTTTACCACAAAAAGGTGGAACCAAAACTCATTCTCCAAAGGTAGCTCGGAGTATGCGGATGGCCTTTGTCAAGCATGTTGATAAACATGTCCTCGATCGTTTTTGTGATTCTGTGATATAAAAGAAACCTATGATTATGAAAAAAACTTAGTAAGAAATTTATGACGATAAATCCGTTGTAATTAGGGTGGACGAGAATTGACCTAGTCGTTTCTGGTTATACATACGAGAAAAGTTGGATGTAGTTGTTGCGGGCGGGCATCTGAATGAGATCCTCAATGGTGAAGCGTGGTGGTGCATCAATGTTGTTCGATATGTCAGGTTGCGTGAATTGCCAGAGGGCGACAAACTTGGAGTTTGTCTAGACTGACTAATCGTAGACCCTTGACGGCTAGGGGTCGACGTGGCTAACAAAATTTAGATTTTAATTTCTATTTATATTTTTAGAATTTATACTTTAAAAATAAGGGTATAAATTAAAAAAAAACATTTTAAATTCTAATTAGTTGTTTTATTGTTTTTAAACTTTAACAGCATCAACCGATTTACGATTTTTACTACGAACGCAAGGGCCGAATATTTTACAAGTACCAAATGTTGCTTCCTTCTTTGATGGAAGTTCTTTAATTCTAATACTCTTGTGTAAGTTGTATGGCTCTCACAATTTGGTGAGTTATGTTAAACCTTATAGAAGAGATTTCTAAGGGAATTAAACCATTGAAAAAAGAGTCAAAACATGTCGGCAAAATGTAACGGTAATATTTTTACAACAAAAACAATATATTGAAACTGAAAGCTCCAATAACCACAAGAGAGTTGGTTAAGAATATGAAAGCAGAAAACACGTTTGTAACAATCTACATTAATGATTGTTGTCTCATCTTTCTGTCTATTCCTCTTTATTTGGACAAAGCACAAAAGATCTTGTGTGATCTACTCACTTCACTTGGTCTGAATTAAACATTCACATGGAAACTCAAAGCTTCCATAACCACAAGAGAGTTGGTTAAGTCGATGAAAGCAAAAAAACACGTTTTTAAAAATCTCAGTACTTTGATTTGCTGTCTCATCTTTCGTCTCTTACTCCTTGGACGCTTCATCATAAATTGAATCAAGCCAAATCAACATACGGAGTGCCAGCATGTGACTCATCATGGTGGTCCAGCTATGGCAACATATATATGCATGCATGCCTTCTATGTATATATATATGGTTATCGAATTATGTGTGCAATTATAAGTTGTTATTTTGCCATTTACCTTAATTAAGTATATGATCTTATAATGTTATGTTTCGTATGTCTTCTATAAGTGTTTTTGGTAAATTAACATTCATATGGTCGTCCATATAGAGTTTATCTAAAATGTGTCACTGACTAATAAAAACAAAACAACAACAAAACAATAAGTCACTAAATAAAATAGGTTAATATAATTTTTTGTATTAGATTTATTTTGTTTTAATATAACAGATATAAATATTTCTTTTAATTCTTCAAAATATGTTGACCAAAAAAAAATCTTCAAAATGTTACATAACGATAATATAACAAAAAATGATTTTTGTATTGTATTATTTTGACCAACATTCAAAATGTTATTTTCGGCGTAGAAAGTAAAAGAAACAACATTTCGAATCTATTATATTAAAACAGAATAAATCTATCACAAAAATGACATGTTATTTCATAGGATGATTTAATTTAAATATCTCTAACCAACTAACAATATATTAAATAAAATATTCAATTAAGATTACTTTTAACTTACACAACATTAAATAGAAATATACTAACATAATTAAATATTAATTTTAATTATATATAATAAGAGGAGGCGTGCTCTCCCGTTTTGACACGTGGCACCCCTAAAAAATAAATTAAAAATTTGTAAAACAAGAGAAGTGTACCCTTGACTTAAAGATAATATATATGACTATAACCACTTGATCTATAAATTTTTTTTGATAAATTGACAAATACGTTAAAATATATACAAAAAGTGTGATTTTGTCAAATTAGATTGGTTAACTCGGTTATCTAGTAATTGAAAAGTCTGTCGGATCAAACCGATTAAAAGAGAAATTTAGATAAAGATATAATCGGACACAACATCATTTATAAATCAATTAAATTAACATGTAATCAACAAAAAAAATTATACTAAATGTAATTAACAAACATTTTAAATGTTTAAAATTATTGAGGTAAAATTGAAATTTAATTTTGTTACAATTTAATTTTAGGGTATCATAAAATAATAAATATTAAATAGTATATAATTTATATAAATATTTTGTTTACTTCTTGAAAAAGATTTTGTTAATATTTTAAACTAACATGGATACAATCAATATCAATATAAATTAAAAAAAAGTCAGTTGTATGTTAAAATGAAAATATATTAGTTATCATTCATAATCCAAGAAAAAAGTAAAATTATATGTTAACTAGATAATAAAGTATAAAACATAAAGAGAATAATAACACAAAAATGGAGAGAAAGAAAATAAAAACATAATATATAATACACGAAACTTGTGAAAATAAAAACTCAAAATTAAAATGAAAATTAGAATTATTTTAGTATTTAAGTTTTGATAATTAATGTGAAACTGAAGAAAAAATATTTGAAGTTAATATATAAGATTACTATGATCATAATATAATATTTATAAAATAACATATAATAAAATATTGATAATCGTTGACATAAAAATATTGATAATCAAATATTAAACTGATTAAAATATTTTATATCAATAATTTTAATCAAAATATTTATAAAATGAAGATCCTCACTAACCCTAGATCCTTACTCCTGCGAAAGGACTAAAATCTTTCTATTCTCCTCGAGCTCCATCTTGTACTCTTTTTCTAGAAAATTAAAATAATTCTCTTGATTTATTAGTATCATAATTAGATATTTGGTATAAAAAATAGAGAATATATTCTCTTTTTTTAAGGAGATTATGCAATGCTTACTCTCAAACTTTTTGTATACATTGTAGTTATATTATTTGTTTCTCTTCTCATATTTGGATTCCTATCTAATGATCCAAGATGTAATCCGAGATGTGAAGAATAAAAAAGAAAAGATTTTTATTGTTTTATTTAATTAGTGGCAATATTCGAATTTTATTAGTATTTTATCTATTACACATCATCAAAAGGAGAAAGGGAAAGAAAGGGATTCAAACCCTCGATATGATTAGCTCGTACAATAGATTAGTAATCCAACGCTTTAGTCCACTCAACTATCTCTCCTAATCAAAAAGGAATATTTATTAGGTTCCATTAGATAAAAATGCTTGAAAAAAACTTCTCCACTTTATTCTTACAAACCTTTCTTTTTGTCATAGATTAGTCTATATATTATATATATTTTTCATTTTCTATATTTTATTAAATAGAAAAATTCCTTTTTATTATATAAATCTATTTAACATATATGTATATTATATATAGCTATTTTTGTAGAACTTTCTCAGTAATTTTTTTTAATATAGATAAAGATTATATAAAGAAAAAGCTCGAACTCGAAAGAGAAATAAAGAGAACCATAATAATAGAAATAGAGAATCCTTTTTTGTCTCGTCCAAAAACAAGTAAAATATCTTTTTATTTTAATAGTCTGGCCTGGTTAGTCCTCAGCTGGGATTTTTTTGTTAAAAAGACTCATCCAATGGATTTTTAAACAAAAAAGATCGAAAATTGAAAAGAAAAAAATGAAATTCGCTTTTACTAATTTTATTAAGTCTACGTTAGAATTTTAGAAAAAAAAAATCCGATTCTTTTTATTACATTCCTGATTACTTTGTTCGACAAAAGGTCACTTAATATGCAATAATTGCATTATAGCGGGTATAGTTTAGTTGTAAAAGTGTGATTTGTTCCCTTAACCCCCTTAATAGTTAAGGGGTTTCTCGGTTTGATTAAACTTTCGATCAAAAACTTTATTTCTTAAAAGGATTTGGTCTTTTACCTTTCAGTGAAAGATTCGAGGAAGATTATCGATTCTCGTAATTTATATCCAAAGACTCTAATCAGTTGTAAATTTGGATTATGAAATTCCGAAACATAATTATTGAATTAGATGACTATTTACAATTCAATAAGTATAACAAGAGGATCTATATATAAAGCTAGAAAAGTTTCTTTCTAATCGTAAATAAATCTTTAGTTGTATTCATTGTTTGGTATACAAAAAATTGAAGCAAAACAGCTATTAAACGAGAACTTTGGTTTATTAAAGACATAAACATTATATTGTTTTAGCTCAGTGGAAACAAAATACTTTTCCTAAGGATTCCGTTAAATAGAAATAAAGAACGAAGTAACTAGAAAGATTGTTCGAGTTTGTCTTTTCTATCTTCGTGAAAGATCATCTAGAAAGCCAAATTTTCTGTGAAAAGACCCGTACGAAAAAAAAAGCTAACATAGATGTTATGGGTCAAATTTTTATTTTGATTTCATTCCCGTCTTTTTTTTATTTGAGAATTTCTCCATCCATCATAAAGAAGCCGAATGAAACCAAAGTTTTATGTTCGATTTTGAATTAGAGGCGTTAAAAATATAAAAATGATATGTCGACTAAAACCTTTAACTTTCCAAACTAACGATGCGGGTTCAATTCGCGCCACCTACCATAAATTCTAAATTGCTCCTTTTATTTTTATTAGAGACAATTTTCTCAATTAAAATTGTCTAATAGCAATTGTGTATTGAATTTATTAGAGACAATTCTAATAGAGAAAATTGTCTCTAATAAAATAATCATCTGTAGCGACATTCATGAAGAATCAAAAGCAAAACTCTACACCTGGGAAACTCTCGGGTAAGAAATAAAAAAAAACTTTACTTCTATTAGGATTACTCTAAATATCAGATTTGGCTTTAACTCTTAGATCATACAAACATTATATATAAATTCAACCTTTGAATTGAATAAACAACACAAAGAATTCAGAACAAGTAGAAGCACTGAAAACGTTTCAGTAAGAACTGTAAGTGTTCTTCTTATTACTGAACATATGCTTTAAATAGCCAATTACAACACACAAACTTAGACGTAATACATTTTGGAGGTCTTAGAGCAATCATAGGAACACAGAACAACAACTTCTCCTCCGAAACAGGAGCTTATTGAATAAGACTGAAGATTTAGTTGACTAAGTATCAACTAACTTAACCAACACATAATAAAACACGGCTCACGAAAATAGTCCAAGTGCAAAGCCGAGAAAACGAAGATTTTCTCATCATTTGGATACTTTCTCTGGTTTTCTACAGAGGATCATATGCATGGGCGTGAAGATTCCGGTCTCACCGCCTTTAGTCAAATAATCAGTAGTCTTATAAACCATATCGTAAACGTCAGCAGTTCCTTTGGGAAGAATCCCAATTGCAGAGAGAATCAAGAACACCACATGGTTCCTCCAATAAACAACTCGACTCATCTGAATATTACTCGACCACGGTCTAAACGATGTTTTAGCCAAATCCTTCTCATTCACAATCTCGAATCCCACTTTCCTCGCCGTCGCGGCTATATCCGTGTAGCTTCTTAGCCCAGGAAG
>OVAO01007169.1:0-10535 GCA_900406285.1 Biscutella auriculata
CAACAAAAATATTATAAATATTTCATCCCACGCATTGCGTGGGTCAAAAATCTAGTAAAAGTTAATGTGGTTTAACTTTCTTATTCTACTGTATCTATAATAATAATATAAACAAAAGAATGATATATTCTTTTATGTAGAAAATTTAAGTTATTTTAAGAAAATGACTGAAAATGTCATCTTAACGATATCTTAATATACAATGCACGATCTATTTTCTTTACATTCTGTAGTTTTAATAGACCTAATTTGAATTTTGATGACATCTTATATTATGAAACTAAAAATTTAATCTAAAATATTCTATATTTTAGATTAGAGGAAATATTGTTTACCTAAAAAGAAATTTACCTATAATTAATTATTAGAATGGTATCCGAGTTAAATGCGTGTTTATGTTTAGTTTAAAAATAAATAAATTTTAAAAATATGGTTTGAATTATTAATTTAAAATACATTTTAAAATGATTTTAGTTTAACATATGATTTATGTTAGGTAGAATTTAGGGATTTATTTGTGAAATAAACATGCATATATCTAAATAAGAATCACAATTGTTTAAATTTATTGTTTATTTTATTTAGGAGATTTTGTTTTAATTTTTAACAATAGACGCAATAAATAAGAACAATTATTTAATTGAATATTTTTATTTAATATTTAGAGATATTTTATTTAAATCATTATAGAAAATAATTCACTATAATCTTTTGTGGTAGATTTATTCTGTTTTAATATAATAGATGTGAAATTTGTAATGTATAGCTAAATAAGCAAGAATACAAATCGTGTAAATTGATGTTTGGTAGGGACATCGTGGTAGACTTAAAACCAAAAGATCTTCATGACTTGGACTGATTTGTCTTATAAACATGTTTAGATCATCAAATTCGTCAAACCCATTGTTTCGACTCATCTCAAAACTGAAATAGAAAATAGGGACTAATACGAAACCCTGCGATTTCTAATGGAATCGAGATTTTTGAATCGAATCAAAATTTTCGGTTTTTAAAATTGAAATAATTTTGGTTATCTGTTTGTCGAATGATCGGTCCGAAATCTTTTTTTGTTTTTTTTAATAAAAATAAAAAAATAAATCAAGATTTTGAAAATAAATCATATTACTCAAATTAATCGAAAATATCCGAACAGAATAATCCAAAAATTATTTAAACCGATTCGAAATTATCCGATTAAATCGAAAACTCAATTAATTTCAAAAAAATTTTAACAACCCAAAATACCCGAGAACCGAACCATTTCCTCATAGAGTTCTTTTTTGTTAAACAATTAAAAAAAAAAAACCTGAACTGTTATCACTAAGCTACCAAATTTACTCTTGTATACTATACAATCTTTGTATCCATTACTAAAATAGTATAAATGCAATAAAGCCCATTTTTTCACTCAAGAGTTACAAATAATCCTAATTTGGGTTTAAGACAATAAAGGCATAAAAGGTAAGTGATTTGGATGGGCTAACACTTTACATTCGATAGGTCTTTAGCCATTTCTTGGAGTTTTGAACTGATTAGGCCAATTAGTTTTGGCCCATTTAAATAAATAAAATTGTTATGCTATTTAAGTTTGACAAAAAGAAGCTTTTGCTATTATGAATTTGAAAAGCCCATTCAAAATATAATGTTAATAGTTTTAGTATTTGTAAATATATACTAAACCCTAAATCATCCAATTATTTGATCTAGTTCTTCTGTTATATATCCAAATTTTAGGTATAAATATCAACAAAGCAATTTTTTAAAAATAAAAATTGTGGCTGGTTCAGAAGTTGTGGAGAGAGCTAATCATACTCTACTTAAACTCAAGTCTTATTCCAAATTCAAACAATTACTTGCGATCCTCTTATAAAGAAATAAAAATTTGATTTAGACTCACCAGTCAGTGACATAATCAAAACAAGATTTATGAAGAATATCACGAAAGGATTTTGAAAGTATATAAGTGATATGAGTCAATTAACTTGTTTCTAATTGATTTTGAGTTGGAAATCCATAAATATGAGCATTATATCAGAGCATGCTCATTATTGCTCTACTAAATTGAAATCGATTAGGCTCATGCTTTACTCAGTCGTTCTTACCCAAAATCGATTTGCTCTACACTAATCGGGTCGATCCAACCCGAAACTGATCATAAAAATAAGATATTGTCGAAATTAATGGTTACACGGACAATTATCTCGAGGAGACATATGAATAAAATCTCACATCGAAAAGATGAATCGATTTTGAACAATATAATAAGTAATACGAGTCAATCCACTCAGTGTCAATTGGTTTTCAGTTGTAAACTAATAAATCTTAAAATTGTATAATAGTAAGTTCACACGTTACCCCATTAAACTGAAATCGATTAGACTTATAATTGACCTAGTCATCTTACCTCAAAATCGATTCGGCTCGATACTAGTCGGACCTATCTAACTTGAAACTTATCGTAAAAAAGAAATATTATCAAGATTAATGATTATACAAATCATCAAAAATATTATATATCATAAAATGAAAGGACTTTGAGTTAAATCATAAATTTTAACAAGATTACTATCTTGCTTAATTCTAATGTTCTGTTTTTCGATTTTTCAACTCCTAAGCAGCAGTCTCAAGAAGTATCTACATGTGAATTGTTTTCACTATAAAATCAATTCATCGTATAAACCTAAAATGGATATTTTTTTGTCATTTGATCTTGGATCATATTGAAATATTGGGGTGGTCGAAGGAAAATATATCTTTACTTAATTTAAAAGTAACTTATCTGTAAAGTATTACACATAAGTTACTTATCAAGTTAATTATCCTAAGGCTATCTCTATAGTATTATTTCATGATCACTTTTAAAAATATAACCTTGAAATCAATAAAATATTACATGATATGCCATTGGAAAAAAAAAAGAATTTAAGGAACAAAATAAAAATATTCATTAAGGATAAATTTGGAAATATATGTAGTTTTCATAAAGGGTAAAACTGGAAATATATGTATTAACTGGAAATTTAAAGATTATAATTATTCAATACATAATTTCGAAATTTTAAAAATATATTCTTAGAATAATTTAAAACTTATTATTTTAAATATATTATGTTGGATTAAAATAGATTTTTTGAAACGAATATAAAATATTCACTAAAAATATCTTCTCTATTAGATTAATTTAATACATAATTTCGACTTTTTAAAAAATATGATACTTAAAACAATTTAAATATATTCTACTGGATTAAAATAAAATTTTATGAGATGAATCTAAATATTCAATAAACCATATTTTGACCTACAAAAAATATTTAAATAATTAATTTCGGTTAGATTAATTAAATATATAGTTTCAGAATTTTTAAGATATTATAATTAGAATAATTTAAACCTAATATTTTTAATATATTCTATTTGTTACTACAAATGTTTTGAAACCAATCTAACATATTCAATAAAAAATATTTTGACATACGGGTAAGATCTTCACCCAAATTCAACAGATAATTTTTGAAAAATTGAACAACTAATATGACTAACTAATATTATTATTCTATACAAAATAAAACATTGTAAAATTATATAAATAAAATTACAGTTACACACATTTAAAATTAAAATATAGTTTTTTATAAAATAAAACATGTCAAAAATTATAATTCGAAACATCACCCCGCATATAATGCGGGTACAATCCTAGTATCAATACAAATTGAAATCTTAAACACCCACTAGACGATTATTAAAATCAATGCATATCGATAAAAACCGCTAGTCTTCGATTATTATTTGTATTATTTTATAAATATTATATCATTTATATAATTTTATCTATATTAATTTCAAATATTCGTATTTTTCAGTTTCACATTTGTCAAAATTTAAATATTGAAAATATTTGTAACTTTTACTTTTATTTTGAATTATTATTTTTTATAAATTTTATCTATTATATGTTATGTTTTAAATTTTATTTCTCTCAATTTTTATGTTATTATTCTCTTAATATTTTATATTTTGTTATCTATTTGAAGTACTTTAATACTTTTTTGTTTATTATATATTTTTAGTTTTACTTATTTATTGGGTTATGAATGATGACTAATATATTTTCATTTGACTTTTTAATTTCTATTGAAAATGATTTTATCGATATTATTTTAAAATGTTGACTAACTGACTTTCAAGAAGTAAACAAAATATATATAGAATTTTTATACTAATTAATATTTATTATTTTATGATACCCTAAAATTCAATTCTAACTTCAATAGTATATAAAACATTAAATTCGATTTTACTTCAATATTCTTAAACATTTAAAATGTTTGTTAATTATATTTAATATAATTTTTTGTTGAATACATGTTAATTCAATTTATTTATAATGTATCCATTCATAATTTATCTAAATTTTGATTTGAATCAGTTCAATTCGACACATTTTTCAATTACCCGATATTCGAAACTAACTAATCAGATCTGTCAGAATCGCATATATGGTCTACAATTTAATGTATTTGTCAATAAATTTGTTTAAATCAAGTGGTTATAGTTCTACTTGTTGTCTTTGAATTCAACCTCTTTTTTACAAAGTTTTTAATTCTTTTCTAGGGGTGTCACGTGTCAACACAAGAGAACACTCATTCCTTCATTATATATAAAACACATGTTCACTGAAACTTGTATCCTCCTTGATTGAATTATATTAAATATACAAAAACTAATATCATAAATATATGAAATATTGGAAAACAATAATAATAAATACTCAAATTCTTCTCATAAAAAACAGAAAATTGAAAATAAAACTTTAAACTATATTAAATATTAAACATTAAAAATATATCAAATATTTAAAAATACTAATAACTATTGAATATTTAGACTTAGGTCCAGATATTTCATATATCCATTTTTCAGTTCGGTTAAGATTCTTTCGATTGTGAAATTTAGATTTCGTTCAAAATTGTTTCCAAAAATTTAGTTCGGATTTGATACATTTTTCAATTTTGAATCATTTGTCTAACCTAAAACTACATGTATATATATTTACAATAACTCTACTTTAAAACTGACTTTTTCATATTTGTAAAATCCAACTCATCAAGTTATATACAATCTTGTTACCTTGATGTACAAATATATGAAATCGCTTAATTAAACGAACATTGACCGTCTTACTTTGTTTAACTCAATTATCATAATTTGATTTGATGTAGATAATCACGATTCGATTCAATAACCTGAAATTTTTAAAAATGAAAAAATAAATATTTTCATATAAACTTAAATTTTAACTTGATAATTAATGATATCCGCTATATATTAATCAGAAACATTCTTACAAAATAATTTTATCCCTACGTGTGATTTTCATAATATGTCATTGTATATATTATTAAAAATATATATTATTATACATGATTTTAACATATCACGTGTGATTCTTAATGTTATTATAACCATATATTTTCAATTACATTTTTTTAGAAATATATATATATTGTGAATCTAAAATATAGATAATATATATATATATATAAATTGATAAAACTTTATACTCATAATTAATATATATGATTCATAAATAAATTAATATTCAATAGCTTAAAAATTAATTTTAATAACTTTATATTTTATATATATTTATTGTATTAATATTTCTATTTTTTATATATTTGTTAAGATAATATATAAAATTATATTATATTTCTTTAAATTTATCATTATACTTTCTATTTATAAAATTCCGTACAGTCAAAAATCTAGTTAAATAATTAAATAGTAGACTAACATTATTTGTTAATTTAATTATTTCAATTTAATTCTGTTATTATCTTACCATTAAAACTAAGATTGGTAAAAAAGACAATTAGTTCATAAAACACAACTTCAAAGCTGCCACCTGTCAACCACGTGAGGCGCACGTGCGTTGACGAGACCGTAAGTACCAGACTTTCTCTTGGTCAAGCGGCCACAAGCCTTGTCTCTAATTCGTTAACTTTCCTTTAATTAATAATTATTTTAACAAAACCCTTACTGTAATTAGTAACCCTCTTGCACTATTCTATTTCACTAATTACTTCTCATTTATCTCTCTCCTTCTCTCTCTAAACTCTCCTCAAGATTTTCTCCTTTTTCCGCCAAAATAAAAGTATGTATCCTCCTTCCTCCTCCAAGTCCACCGCTCCAGACGGCGGCGGCGGCGATATCAATCCATATGACTCATCCTCAAGAACCACCCGTGATTTCTCCTCTCTCGGCTCTCAAAACCACCGTCCACCGCCACCGGAGCAACACAATCCTAACGTCGTTGGCCATTACTCCTCCGGCGATCCATTCGATCCCGGTGCTTCTTCTTCTTCTTTGTTTAGACACAGAAGCTCTCCGGCTGGATTCTACGACCAACATCTTCCCATTGATCCTAATGGTAACTTAATGTTTCTTTAGTTAGTACTTAATTTACACATATTAAGAATCTTTTTTGTGTTAATATTTTACACACATATTAATTTCACAACATCTATTATATTTTTATTATATGCATTGTGTTAAAAATTTAACTCGATCTATTGTCCAAACTAGTAAAAGTAAAATAAAAAGATTATACAAAATATACAATTTTGTGGTGGAAACATTTGTTATTAAGAAACCAAATATGTTATTCCCTCCGTTTCTATATAGTGGATATTTTAAGTTTTTAAAGTTAAAAACCATTAATATTATGCAGTATGATTTTTGATTGATTAAAATATATGAAGTTAATGATGTTTTTATGGAAAAGAAATAAACTAAATGATGTTTTTGTGTTTTATTAATCAACGTGAAAAACTCTAAATATCAAATATTGAGAAACGAATGGAGTATTTTATGGATAATTAATCTTTACATACTGTTATATAAACTAATATAGTCTTGATTTTATTTCGATGACCTAAAATGTTTGGACCATACATAAGAGTATACGACTTTTTCGGTTAAAAATATCTAATACAATTTAGTTTTCAAAATGTCAACAATACCTAAAGATATTTTTTGAATACACACATTTCTCTTTTTTGATAAAATTCTCATTGGAGAAACCATATATTATACATGCATGAATAATCAAATACCTATCTCCAAGAAAGGCAAGTTGTGTATTTTAATAATGAAATTTAATGCAAATAGCATGTAATATAAAAACAGTCACTTGCCAAAAAAAAGTATATGTTAAAAAAAACGAATAATTATAAAAGTATAATTCCACTTGGCAATATTTTATGTATCCCACTTGCTCTTTTTTCTGACAAAGCAGCCATGAGAGCTGACATGGCTTCATTATAATCACAATTATGATTTTTGGATACTGTCTACTTGTCATTTATATATATATAAATTATTACAATATTTACTAGTTGCATCTAATAATTTAATATTATTTTTATGCAATTTGATCTTCGGTTCATTGTATCTTTCCGGTTTATTTCTTCCACTGTAATCCATGTGCGAACCCCAAGAAAATTTTACCCCCNGAGTTTAGATCAATTTGAATTTTGAGTTAGATGATTCGTTCTGTTATTTTTTTATTTTAGTTTTGCTCAAAAAAATTCGGGTTTAGGTTGAGTTAAAAAATATCGAAATATTTTTTAATTTTTCTGAGTTCAATTCTAATTTGTATATTTTCAGTTAAAAATATTTAAAATACTAATAAATTCGAAAATTTAAACTATTTGAACTAAAAATTATCATAGAAGTACAACAAAACAAAACATGAGCATTATATTAAATATTTTTTTGTCAACTATTAAATATCCAAACTTTTTAATATTAAACACTAAAAATATATCAAATATTTTAAAATAATAATGAATATTGGATATTTAAACTTAGATTTAAATCTTTGATCTATAGTTCAATTCGAATTTTACTTGAATTCAAAATAACATCCATGTAAAATCTCTTCAAATAAATTATATTTTAATTTGGATTGATATTTTTCGAATCGAATTTAAACTTCGATTCAGATTTTGTTTGTAGAGCCCTATAAATAATAATTTATTTGTGATAATAATTGGAATTTCCGAATAGTGAATATATAATTCTATAGTTATTCTCTACCAAATTGTCAATAAATAAAATCTATAAAGAGACAAAGGAAGGAGTCCTCGAGCTTCGAACACGACCTATTCTCTTCTTGTTCTGTATTAAATACATTTTTAAATATCGTATCTAGTTATTAAAATACTAAAAGATATAACCCTACATTACATTTCTCTTTCGATCTGAAATTTGTTGATGGAAAAGGGAACATGTTTTTCTCTAGGACGGTCAAACGGAGGATACAACGGAGGAGGAGAGCGAGCACCGTCGAGGTTGAAGACGGAGGTGAGATTCTCCGATGGGAGTAGCAGTAGTAGTCATCAAGCTACGGCTATAAACGGTGTCGCATCGACTAGTATGAGTTTTGGAAATGATCGTATTAATAACAATTGGGATAATTCGTCTTCTGCTAATATTAGTTTCACTATTGGCCAACCTGGAAAACGACTCAAGAACAATGAGTTCTTCTCTTTAGAAACTCAGGTAATTTTATANGGTAATTTTATAAATTTTTTGTGGTTAATGATATGTTAAACTAGATCAGATTTCTATACGATAACATTAATCTTATAAATAAGGGAGAAAATAATGAATTTTCCTAAAACTTTAATGGTTTTGGGTATTATTGTGTAAGCTTGGAAAAGGTTTTGAGATTTATTTATACATATATATATATATATATATATATATTATTTACAAGTTGTATGCTAAGAAATGGTGTTATTTTGTGTCATATAATATGAAATTTATATTTATATTTCATAAAGTTTAGAAACATGAATCCAAGTTTACATATTTTCAGTAGTTCTAGAAAATATCATATTTTTATTAGAAATATTGACGATATAAATTTGTTATAAATTTTTGACGAATTTTCGAATAATTTAGAAGATTTGATGATCTGTTTAAAATAGTGGTGTTTTCTTGCTGTGTTTATGTCATTAGTGTATATGCTAAAGTTGAGTGGCTTTTTGCAGTATTTATAAATTATTGAAAAAAGATTTTGTGTATTTTTCACAAGTCCTTTGGCAAATAAATAATTTGTGTTTATTTGTGAATGATTAAAACACATAAGCTTGAAGAAGGTTAACTTATGATTAATCTACATAAGGTCCATATGTTGTATTTTAAAAATAATATCATAGTTTATGTCATAATATATTATAAATTCTAAAAATTAAGTTTAAATTCCATAGAGTGAGCAATAAAATCTCCAACTAAAAAAGCCAATCAAAATGTATATTATATATGTCACAAGTTCATGTATATGTATAAGCCAAAGTTGAGTGTTCTTGTGTAATACATATAAATAGATTTATAGTTCATAACTTCCAATTTTGCTTAAAATTTTAACTTTAATGTTGGTTTTGGCTTTGAGATTCATGGATTACATTAAGTTTAATCTCAATATGGCTAATGATATTATAGTTAAGCATGCCACAAACATCTCTTGAAATGGCTAGAATGGAGAGTTTGATGAACATTCCAGAAGATTCAGTCCCTTGTAAGCTTAGAGCAAAGCGAGGTCAAGCCACTCACCCACGTAGCATCGCTGAAAGGGTTAGTTTTATTCTCTTACTTAGTCATTATTATTGCAAGTTTATACATCAATCATAAATTGTTTAAAATGTAAAGAAAATAGGAATAGAGATATTGTGGTTTAGTGGTAAGAATACCGATAAAGAGTATTAAATCATTCCGAGTTTAATACATCGGTTGTGAGAAACAAAATATATTGTTCTGGACATTCACACGAATATGTGTCTTTTTTTATGATTCATTTGTATATCCAAAGAAATCGTCTATCTATGGATTATACTTTTCCATGATTAATCTGGATCTTCGAGAGATTGAAATTTACCTGAATTATATATAAAAATGTATAATTTAACTATATGATTTTGTGTATATACATAGGAGAGAAGAACAAGAATAAGTGGGAAGCTAAAGAAGCTACAAGAACTAGTTCCTAATATGGATAAGGTAAGATATATATATTACTTAGTTTATAGATTTTATGTTGTAATTTTGTATATTTATAACACATGGTTTTGATTATTTTGATAGCAAACGAGCTACGCAGATTTGTTGGATTTAGCAGTCGAACATATTAAAGGTCTCCAACATCAAGTAGAGGTGAGTGAGTTCTTATAATATACATATGAGTGGGACGAATGTTCCGGTATCTATTCGGGTTTGGTTTGGATTGATCTGAGTTTGAGTTTTCGAATTGATGTTCAAAAGATTTGTTACGGTAATATTATTTTTCAGATCAGTTTTTGGGGATATCTAATATTTTTAGATCTTTCCGTTTGGTTCAAATTCAACTATTTTTAAATAAAAATATTCAAAATACTAATAAAAACACAAAAATAAACATAAATCTGAGAATAAAACATAAACAATATATTAAATCTCTGAAAGTATTAAACATAAAAATATACCAA
>OVAO01007276.1:0-10883 GCA_900406285.1 Biscutella auriculata
TGTTACACGTTAGAAGGCACGATCAATTATTTTATGAGACCACTCGAAGGACTTTATTTAATGGTCGATATAGACAAACTAGAAGTTGTCAAGATCATCGATAAAGGCCCAATTCCTATTCCCAAAGCCTCCGGTACAGAATACCGGTATGGAGTTCAGAATAAACCAGTACATATGGATAGAATTAACCCGATTTCGATGGAGCAACCAGATGGTCCGAGTTTTAGGGTGGAAGATGGACATCTGGTTAAGTGGGCTAATTGGGAGTTCCATGTTAAAGCCGACCAGCGAGCCGGTATGATCATATCTCAGGCTACGGTTCGTGATTCGGAGACAGGTATATAACAATTAGAACCATTATTCTATTCATATGTAAACAAAACTAGCTATGACTATTTTAGGGAAAATGTTAAAGTTTATATGCTTATAATCTAATCGTTAATGTCTATANCGGTATGATCATATCTCAGGCTACGGTTCGTGATTCGGAGACAGGTATATAACAATTAACACCATTATTCTATTCATATGTAAACAAAACTAGCTATGACTATTTTAGGGAAAATGTTAAAGTTTATATGCTTATAATCTAATCGTTAATGTCTATATATATTAAGTATTCGTTAATATATGTAATTTAGGACAATGCAAAAAATTATGTGCAACAGTGCTAAAACCTATCTGTATAAAATTAGTTTTCCACTTCCAATTTGGATCTCCAAACCATTTCAATTTTTTGTTGATGTAAAAAAATAAAATGAAACTGTATTTTGAATTGCTACCATTCTACTATTTTCTAACAGCAATCTAACATTTGTCTAAAAAAATTGTCAACACTACAACATTTGTCATCTACCTAAATAAGCATTTGTTTCTTCTCATTTATTTAAGTGAATATTTAATTTGAAGTATGACCACAATATATATATATATATAGTAGTGAAATTTAGAAAGAGAAACAAGTCTCATGATATATTAATGTGGGGACGNTCATTTATTTAAGTGAATATTTAATTTGAAGTATGACCACAATATATATATATATATATAGTAGTGAAATTTAGAAAGAGAAACAAGTCTCATGATTTATTAATGTGGGGACGAACAGGTGAACCAAGAAGTGTGATGTATAAAGGATTCCCATCTGAGTTGTTCGTACCATACATGGACCCTGAAGAAGGATGGTATTACAAGACCTATATGGATGCGGGTGAGCTCGGTCTAGGCCCCACAGCGATGTCTCTTGTGCCCCTCAACGATTGCCCTCGAAATGCTTACTATATAGATGGTGTTTTTGCCTCTACCGACGGAAAAGCCATTGTTCAGCCTAATATGATATGCTTGTTTGAACGATATTCTGGTGATATCAGTTGGCGACATTCCGAAATCCTTTTCCCTGAGGCACATCTATCTCTTCTCTTTCATATATATATATATNNNATATATATATATATTTAAGACCTTATTGATCTTTTTTCTTTTGATTTCAATGAAAATCAAATCTTAAACTGTCAACTTTACAGATTAGAGAATCAAGACCAAAAGTTACCTTGGTCGCTCGAATGGCAACTTCCGTCGGAAATTACGATTATATATTCGACTGGGAGTTTCAACCTGATGGTTTGATCCGCGTCACGGTAATATCAAAATGCTTTTTTTTTGTATGTAACTAAATATTCCGTCGAGTCTCCTTGCAGTTAATTGTTATTGTTAGGTCGCTGCTTCGGGGATGTTAATGGTGAAAGGGACACCTTACGAGAATGTAGATGACTTAGGTGATAAAGAGGATGATGCTGGACCATTGATCTCCGAGAATGTGATTGGAGTCGTCCACGATCATTTCATAACGTTTCATTTAGACATGGACATTGATGGAGCTTCCAACAATTCATTGGTCAAGGTTCATCTAGAGAAGCAGAGAGTTCCAATCGGAAAATCGCCGAGAAAGAGTTACTTGAAGGTCAAGAAATATGTTGCCAAGACTGAGAAAGATGCTCAGATCAAATTGAGCCTCTATGACCCATATGAATTCCACATTGTCAACCCAAACCGAAAGTCTCAGGTAGGAAACCCATCTGGTTACAGGATCGTACCGGGTGGTAATGCAGCAAGTTTGCTCGATCGTGATGATCCTCCTCAAATTCGAGGTGCATTCACCAATAATCAGGTATTATTCTAATTTTAAGATATGCTTTTTATATATGAGATTTTGATTAGCTTAAAAGTAGGTTTCGACTTAGATGTATGTTAATTTGGTTTTGTCGGTTTAGATATGGGTAACTCAATATAACCGGTCGGAACAATATGCCGGAGGAGTTCTAATTTACCAGAGCCACGGTGATGACACACTACAAGTTTGGTCAGACCGGTACGAAACCAAAACCCGATACAAATTGAGTCATATACCCATTTTGGTTTGAAACAATTTTCTTCTCTCTTTTGTTTTGTGATGAAATAGGGACCGTTCGATCGAAAACACCGATATTGTATTGTGGTACACACTAGGGTTCCATCATGTACCTTGCCAAGAAGATTACCCGGTTATGCCAGCTGTTGCAGCTAGCTTTGAGCTTAAACCGGCTAATTTCTTTAAATCAAATCCGGTTCTTGGAATAGCGCCTTTCTTCGACAAAGACTTACCGGTCTGTAGACCGTTTGCTTCATCTTGATCGGTTCTCTCATATATAACTCGAATAGATAAAATGTCCGGTTTAACCATACGCTTGTTGAAATATTTACCGTTTCTTTTGCAGTTACACCCACACAAAAGCAAATAATCTGTAATGCCATTAAAAATTGTTGGTTTTATTTTACAGAAATTAAAAATGTTATAATTGAGTTATGTTTTTGGAATTAAACATGTATGTTTCATCAATATATGAACTCACGAGAAAAATTGATTTTTTTCAACCTTTTCTACATTAATTTTTCTACCTTTTAACGATATCATCTTTCAAATATATATATATATAGGTTTTACCTTCCAAGATTACTCGTAGTTTTATTTTAGCTAGTATCTTTAACTTTAAAAAGAGGAACTTCATTAGAAAAAAAATATAAGTGTTGTTATTAGAACTTCAGCTCAAGATCCATTAACGACGGTAAAGAAAGTTTGTTACTGAATCTTCTAAACTGAATCACTTAATTTACAAAGAGTTTAGTCAACATATATATACAAACAATAATCGGTATAAGACAAATTAGCTCAAGTTGGTTAAGTCTGGTTATGCACAAATATGCTCAATATCCTCCCTTCAAGATGGAAGATACATGTTGTAGATTTTCATCTTGAACAATATACTACGAAACAGACTTGGTCTGACTGCTTTAGTAAACACATCCGCAAGTTGATTATCCGATCTCACATGAAGAGTCTTGAGGAAACCATTCTGCAATCGTTTCCTTACAATATGACAATCATTTTCAATATGGTTTGTCCTCTCATGGAAGACATGGTTTGAGGTAATGTGATGAGCCGATTGATTGTCACAAAATAGAGTTGCAGGAGTTGCTGGTATGCACTGTAAATCACTAAGTAACGAGTGCATCCATATGAGCTCACAAGTCATGTCTGCCATTGCCTTGTATTCAGCTTCAGAACTGCTTCTTGACACTGTTCGTTGTTTCTTGGCCCTCCATGATATTAAAGAACTCCCCACGAAAAATACAAAAACCAGTAACAAATCTTCTAGAATTTGGACAGGTTGCCCAATCTGCATCCGAAAAAACGTTAAGTTTTATCTCATATGTGGATGAGTAAAATAAACCTTGTCCAAGGTCCTTTTTAATGCATCTAAGCACTCTGTTAGCAACTTGAAGATGAGGTTGTCGAGGAGCAGCCATATATTGATTGAGTATGCACATCGTATGCAATGTTTGGTCTTGTATGTGTTAGATATAAGAGACGTCCAACAATTCGTCTGTACATTGTTGCATCTGTGAGTAATTCATCTTCAGATTCAGAGAGTTTTGTATTTGGTTCCATGGGAACCGATGCAGGTTTGCATCCTAAGAGACCATCATCTTCTAACATCTCGAGAGTATACTTTCTTTGCTTTATCGAAATACCTTTCACCGATCTTGCTATCTCAAATCCTAAGAAATACTTAGCTGGTCCAAGATCTCTGAGCTTAAATCTGGACCTGAGACTCTCCTTGAACTCATTTACTGCATCATCCGAGTTCCCAACAATCAATATGTCATCGACATATACTAATATAGTCACAAACTCATCACCAATATGCTTAACAAACATGGAATGATCAGAATGAGCCTGAAAAAATCCTTCTTCAATAAAGCTTGAGTCAATTTTTGATTCCACTGGCGAGATGCTTGCTTTAATCCGTATAATGACTTCTGCAGTCTACAAACCATATTAGGAGAATATGTTTGTCTAGTCAAGGTAGAATATCCAGGCGGAAGAGTCATATAGATTTCCTCATCTAAATTCCCATTCAAGAAAGCATTACTGATGTCCAGTTGTGTGATGGACCAATTATGAATGGCAGTTAAGCCAAGAATCATCTGAAATGTACCCATTTTGGCAACCGGAGAAAAAGTATCCAGATAGTCTAATCCTCCAAGCTGAGTACAGTCCTTTGCAACATGTCTTGCCTTGTGTCTTTCGATACTTCCATCTGGATTTTATTTCAGAGTGAATAACCATCTACATCCAATCGGATGCTTATTAGGAGGAAGTTCACATAAAGACCAAGTTCCACTTTCCTCTAGAGAGTTCATTTCAGATTTAGCGGCAATAGTGCACTCTTCAGACTTAGCAGCCTCGTGGAAATTTTTTGGAGTAGAGGAAGTGGTTATAGAGAGTGTGAAGTTTCTGTAAGGAGGTGAGAGTTTATCATATGATAAAACAGATGAAAGTGGATAAGGTGTGGTATGTTTAGGAAGAAGGTCTGAAGTAGTGTTATGATGTAAGAGGTAACAATGGTATTGGTCAAGATAAGTGGGTACCTTTGTCTGCCTTTTTTATCGTAAAACCTGTGTCAAACCTCCTGTAGGAACTCTCTCAACATTTGAACTTGAATCATTATTAGGAAGAAAATTATTTGAAAGAGTAGGAGGAACATGTGCTATAAAAGCAGAATCAGCCAAATCAATAGTAGAAGGTAAAATATCAGGCTGAGGAAGAGAATCAGAAACTGAACTAGACTCAAGACCAAGAGAAGGAGCAGTAGGTATATGATTATTAGAATGCAAAAGAGAACCCTAAGGAAAAGGATGAAAATCATCCGGAGGAATATGTTTGGCATCATAATTGGCTGGAAAATACATTCAGATTTTGGCAAAGGTAAAATGTCTTGAGGAAAACATTTGAAATCTAAAACAGAATCAGAGAAAGGAAAAACCGATTCATGGAAAATGACATTTCTAGAAATCATGATGGTTTTAGTTTCCAAATCACATAATTTGTATCCTATAAATCCAGAAGGATATCCTAGAAATAAACAAGGTTTAGCTCGTGGTGAAAACTTATGTCTATCTTTTAACTGAGTAGAAACAAAGCACAAGCAACCAAACACCCTAAGATGATCATATTGAGGAACTTTATATGTCATAAGTTCATATGGAGATTTTTCATTTAACAAAGGTGAAAGTGTTCTATTAATGAGATAAACTGAAGTCAAAATGCAATCACCCCAATATTCCAAAGGCACTTTTGATTGGAACATAAGGGACGTAGCAACATTCAAAATATGTTGGTGTTTTCTTTCTACCACTGAATTCTGTTGAGGTGTATATGCACAAGAGAAGTAATGAAAAATTCCTTAAGATTTTAGCAAAGATGTGAAAGTAAGTTCAGGTGCATTATCTGATCTAATGGCTTTGACCTTAGTTTGAAACTGAGTTTCTATCATTTGAAGAAATTCTGGAAAAACCGTAGCAACTGAACTCTTGTTAGGAGTCAAATATATCCAAGTCAATCTAGTGCAATCATCAACCAAACTCAAGAAATACTTGTAGCCTTCAAGAGTATGAACCTTAAAAGGCCCCCACACATCAATATGAATCAATTCAAATGGAGTTTTGGACATGTTACTCAAAGAAGGAAATGAAAGCCGTTTCTGTTTTGATAAAGGACAAATTTGACAAAAAGTTTTCATTTTATCAGGAATGTAAGCTAAATGTTATGCCAAACTCTGAACTTTATTTTGAGAAGGGTGTCCAAGCCTTTGATGCCAAACTTCAGAAGAGATTTGAAAAACCGAATGATTTTCATTTGAATTTGGAGTCACCAAGACATAAAGATTTTGGTGAAGGTTACCCTTCCCAATCATCAAGTCTAGAGTATGCTCCTGAAGAAAAAAAATCAAGGGTTATGAGGAAAAATATAACAAGAGTTAGCAAAGAATAGAACGGATATGGAGTTGTTTCGAGTAAGAGCACTTATACTTAGAAGATTAAATTTGAAATTAGGCACAAAGAGCACATAATGAAGAAGCAAAGTCTCAGAGAGACACATTGTGCCAGAAATAGTAACTGGAATGAGAGTCCCATCAGAAAGAGTCATAGAGGTTCCACAAATAGATTTTGTTTCAATGACCAAGTTAATATCAAAGTAAACATGATAACTAGCTCCAGTATCAATCACCCAAGTATTTTTAGAAAAAGTAAGGCCATTATGAATTCCCACTGAAGAAAGAGTAATAAAAGGGTCAAATGTGGTACCTGTGAGAGTTTTAGTATATGGGATTATTTGTGGTTGGGTTGGGAAACTGAACCTGATCCATCTGCTAGGGTGAACGTACTGTCATTTATCTGAGAATAGTTGTTCTTCGCATCTGGTTTGGTGTTCAGAACACTTAGAAGTTGGTGAATTTGATCTGTAGAGACATTACCAAGGTGTGCTCCCTTTTGATCATACATTGATACACATCTGCATCTTGGACCATTAAACTTGCAATATTTTCTTTCCTTTGTGGCATAGTAGCATTAGAAGCCTGTTGTTGAGGTTTAGAAGCATTAGGTTTATAACCTTGTGACTTGAAATCAGTTCTTGGAATCTTGTATCCATGCGGATATCCATGGAGCTTATAACATCGATTCACTGTATGTCCAACACGTCTACAATGAGAACAAATATGTGGATTCTTGTTCTTGTTGTACCCATTGTTGAACACAGCTAGAACTTGGCTCTCAATAGAGGTATTTTGAGTTATATGAAAGATAGCTGCACTTGTAGGTGGAGCATGACTCATTGACCTTTGTCGTTCTTCTTGAGAAACAAGATTAAATACCTTGGCTATTGATGGCTTCACTTCCATCATTAAAATTTGGCTTCTTATAGATGTATATGTCTCATTCAATCCCATGAGAAACTACAACACACGGTCTTGTTCTTCCCTAGTTTCCAGAATTTTTAGATTTATACAATCATTCTTACCACAACAACAAATATACGGAGTCTCATGGTTCTTCAATTCTTCCCAGAATTGCTTTAACCTAGTATAGTACTCATTGACGCTTCTATTTCCCTGAATCCCAGCAAAGATTTGTTGCTTAATTTCTGCAATTCTTGGTCCATCACTTTGCTTAAATTGATCATGTATATCAAGCCACATCTGTCGAGCCGTATCAAGGTACATAATGCTCTTAGCAATAGATTTCTCAACAGCATTCACAATCCAAGTGCATATCATACTATTACACCTTGACCAAGAACCAAAATCAGAATGAGTTCCATCTAATTCCGGATAGGTACCATCTACAAATACAGCTTTGTTTCTAGCTCCTAACACCATTAACATGGACCTTCACCATGTGTTAAAATTCTCAATTCCAGTCAATTTTTCTGAGATAAGAGAAATACCGGGATGATCTACATTATGAATGTACAACGAAATTGAGCTCAGATCCAAGAACGCACTTGTATTAGTCTGAGGAACAAATCTAGGTTCTTGAACAACGGAGCTCAGATCCATACTTCAATCGGAAAAATAGAATAAACCGCAAAAAAACTTGGCAAAGAACCAAGAGAAAAGAAACACAATCGGTGGAAAGAAGCAAACACCGCAACTTCACCGAACAAAAGAACAGATAAAAAATCGTCGGAGAAGGCGAATCGGTACGGAACATATGAGAAAAGAGAACAAAACAGAAGCGAAAAAAAAATTAGAGAAAGAGCTCTGATACCATATTAGAACTTCAGATCAAGATCCATTAACGACTGTAAAGAAAGTTTGTTATCGAATCTTCTAAACTGAATCACTTAATTCACAAAGAGTTTAGTCAACATATATATACAAACAATAACCGGTATAAGACAAATTAGTTCAGGTTGGTTAAGTCCGGTTATGCACAAATATGCTCAATAGTTGTGTTACAAGAAATTTCCATCTTCATTTATAAAGATCAGTGGAGAGATATCCCCTATATATTAAAACATAAGCATTTTGCTGACGTGTCATAACCAGAAAAATTTTAGTTTGAAAATGTTGACGTGTCATTCTCTGGTGGATTCTCAAATTAAATTTAAAATAAGGCCTAACTTTCTATATTTAAATATGTATATTATGTAGTCATTTCAATTAAAGAGTAATCATATCATAATTTTTATTATTATATTGTTCTTCTTCTATTTATTTGATATTATTTTTATATAAAAAATTAATTCATATACAATTCATATAACAAAAATTAAGATTTTTTAGAGTTTTGTGTGCTTTATATTTTTCTGAAACGGATATGAAATAATCAATTTATAAAGAAAATCATATTTTTCAAAAGTCGCACATCGACTAAGAAAGTAATAAGAGAATATGATACAATTCTATAAATAAGTTAATATGCTTAAAATGTATAACTATAAGTCAGAAGCTTGATTAAATCAGCATCCAAGTTACATAATTTTGTTTTGTTTATTTTATTTGGTAACTAAACTAAATGAATAAATTAAAAATATTTAATATTTATATTTATAAAAATCAAAATATTTTTTTAGATTTAATATTTATTAAAAATTTTGAAATTTCAAAAATATAAATATTTCATCACCTATATACCGTGAACCACAATTCTAATATAGTTTATCGTATCTCGTTCCCATACTCCAAATGATTCAATTGTATGAATACAAATATATATCTGAGAGAATGTTTTTCTTTCTGAAAAGCCTTCGTAAACACATAAGGGATAACCCATTCGCGGACCAAAAAAACGAAATAATCCATTCAAATTTAAGTTGCAGTTTAGATTCGATTCATTAATTAATACAATAATGATATATTAGAGTTAAATTCACGTTCTATGCATAAAAATTTTACTTTAAAATTAACATTAATTATTAGTACTCTTAATTATTAAAAAATGTAATATATAGTCTCAAGATTATGAATCAAATTTTGAATATTATTTGATTTAATATATATAAATTGTACATATTATTAAAACTGTTAACAAATAATTTATGTTCTTAAAATTCGATAATTTTTATAAAAAATTTAACTACATGATATATATATTTTTGTAATAAATATTTAATGAAAATATTAAATACTAAAATTTATTAAATCTGTAATCATAGTATTTCTTAAAATTTATTGTCTTTTAAAAGAATTATTAAATCTTAAAAAAAATAACAAAAAATATTATTCTAGTGATATTTTAAAAAAATCATGATATATTAATGTATAGAAATAATATTATTAAATAATTAAATTCTAAAAGATAATTAACAAATAATATTCCTCTAAGAATATTTTTTAAGAGTTATGATATATTATTGTAGAGATATTATTATAAAGAAATATTTGTCTAGTCCTCCTATAATATAGTTTATTATGATATATTACGGTATAATTTTTTATTTTTAAAACATAGATAATAAAGTTGAATCCGCGTCCAACACATATTTTTTTCTCTAAATTAATATTAATAATTAACCCTTTTAATTATAAAATATGAAATATAGTTTTAAATTTTGTTAAGATTAAAACTAATTTTTTAAATATGGTTAGAATGGTGAAATTTATAATGCAATAAATCAGACTTTTGAATATTATTTTATCTAATATAGATAAATTCAACATATTATTAAAATTGTTAACGAATAATTTATGATTTTTAAAATTTAATATTTTGTATATTATTTAAACTACGTGGGTTGTAATGTGTTGTAATAAGTATTTATGTTGATCGAATATGTAATCATAATATTTCTTTAAAATTATTAAATCCTAAAAAATAACAAAAATATTAATCGTATATTTTTTTAAAAAAATTGTGATTATTATATAAAACAATATTATAAAATTAAATCCTAAAACATTAAATAACAAAGAATATTATTCTATGTATATTTTTTAAAAATCTTTGATATATTGTTATAGAGAACTAATATGATTGCAACGAAATATTTACCTAATCATCTTAGAAAATAGTCCATTATAACTTTTTTGGTAGTTTTGTCCTGTTTCAATATAATAGATAAAGTAAAACTAAAGTATATTATAAATGACTAGGAGAAAACCTGCATGATACAAGCATGTCTTAGTTTATAAAAAAATTCTTAAAATTTTTGACATAAAATTTTTGATTATCAATATTTTCTTATGTGTTATTTTATAAATTTTATATTATTTTCATGATAATCTTATATATTATGATCATAATAATCTTATATATTAATTTCAAATATTTATCTTTTCTTTAGTTTCACATTAACTATAAAAATTAAATATTGAATTAATTATAACTTTCAGTTTTATTTGCATACATTTCATCTTTCATATATTATACTTTTATTTTCTTTCTCTCTATTTTGTGTTATTATTCTCTTTATTTTATACTTTATTATATAGTTGATGTATTTTAATATTTATTTTGTCTATTATATATTTTAATTTTTAGTTTTTCTTCGATTATGAATG
>OVAO01007836.1:0-13198 GCA_900406285.1 Biscutella auriculata
TATGAGTTCTCCCCAACCAAGATCAATTCCCTCTTCGGACTGGCCCCGGTAGAAGTCGGAGAACGGCAGAAGGAGGTGCTGTTGATGTCTGCCAACCAAGTGGCTGAATTCCTGTCTGAAGGAAATGTTAGGCTCTAGTCTTAGTGAAAGGTGGGGGAGTGCAACGACACTGTTCGGAGTCTGTATCGGCTGTCGTGCTCCAACTGGTCTCCGACCTCAAACTCTGGGTACCCAAGACCAGTGCGTGCGCGGATCGTTTATCAGATCATGAACCAAATTCCCTTTGACTTTGGGAAGCTGGTGTTTGATCATATCGTGGGGCTGGCCAAGTCTCCGGAGTCCAAAATGTTCATGCCATTTCCGAGTCTGGTAACCAGGCTGCTGTCGGCACAGCATCAGGTCTCCCTTCTTGCGAGGGCTCCTTTTAGCGACAGCAAGGGCAAAGGGACCAGGGTCCGTGCATCCCGAAAGACGAAAGCATCATCTCAGACTGCTGTCGGACTCAGGGCAGCCATGCATCAAGCCATCAAGCTTCTCTAAGATGCTTTGGCGGCAGGTAGGTGTTTTTATCCAACTCGTTCTTTGCCCTATTTCTGGTTTTTAACTTAGTATTGACCTCAAGCAGGGGGAGAAGTTGAAGTCTCGGACTCAGAAGGCTGAAGAACGGTGGGAAGTTAAGGGGAGTAGTTGATAGTGTGGGGGAGTTAGACGTAGGCTTAATCTCTATTTTGATATGTCTATCGGATGTGCTTTGTTTAAGTTTCCTTGTTGTGTGAACTTAAATTTTTTTTGGTTCTGATGAATGACAAGTACGATCGTGTTCTGGATTAAAATGACTGCATGTTTTCTACGTAATTGTTGCTCTGTGGTTGTGTGAATTTATGTGTCAGGAAGACAGGTGCACAAGGACTCAAGTTCTTGAGTGTCAAACTAAGTCAAAAAGGGGGAGATTGAAGATGCAAATTGGCTCGCTGATGGAATCAGAAAACTGACAGATTGGCATCAGATGATAAAGGAGAATCTCGAAAGATTAGCTGACGTGGACAGAAGGCCTGGGAAAGATTTGGTCGTGGCATTAAAGGAAAAGGAATCAGAAGATTTAAGGAAGTATTCCCTGAAGGTTTTAGGAAAGTTTCCTAGAGTCTGTCAGTATATATTCAGACCTAAAGTGGCTTGCTAGGGTAACACTTTTGGGCGAATATCAGTTAAGGTTTTTGGCTTCGAACTCTAGAAATTAAGAGAGGTTTCGAGGGTGAGTGTTGAACTTGGGTTATGATTAACTTACTTCTGAGGGAGTTAGATCAGAGAGAGTTGGGCGGGTTAGATCTTTGTTTTTCTAGTTCTGTTAAGGGTAGTCTTAAGGAATTGAGAAAAACTTGTAAGAGTGGCTTTCGTGTGTAAAAGTTACTGCTTATCAATAAAAGTTAACCGCTTGGTCTTGGCGTTTTAAGACGTTAATTAAGTGTCATCAGTTCTCTGTACTTTCATCATGTTGTTGCTTAAGCTGTTAGTTGTTATCTGCAGTTGAAGTTGAAGTTATGATTAAAGTTACGAGTGATGTTGTTGATTGGTTTGGAAATGGTAATCATGACTGGGTTGAGGTTTTGTTCACTGAGTTGTTGTAAATTTTTAATGTTCTTGATTGGTTTTATTTTGGTCTTACAGACGTTTGAGATTGAGTTGGTGTAGATTCTTCAATTTGTTCGTTGGTACAAGAACAAGAAGACCTGCAACAAATTTGCTTATTTGTTTCTTATGAGTTTCGTATTTATCACTAGTAATTTGTAATTGTATCATATCATTGAAGTTGTATGTATTACGTAATGTGTATAATCAGGTTCAAGACCAAATTGTCGGTAAATGTCGGGTATTTTGGTTCACTAATCGATAAGAACCGAAAAAAAAATGATTTCCTTACTGTATATTTGGATTTATACATGTACCCATTGAAACTTCGGTTAATTTTGGCAAATTAATAAATACCCAAAATAACCGATTTCCGAACCAAACCAAACCGATCTAGTTTTCGGTTAATTTCGGCATAATTTACAATTTCCGAAATAACCAAATTACCGATTACCTAAACCATTTCGAACCGTCCCGACCAAGAAACTCCTTTAACCCAAAAACTAATATGCAGGCGAATCACTGTAAATTATCGATCAAAATCAAACTCCTAAAACCCAGAAATAATAATATCGAAATATGTAGCCAAAGTTGCCATCTGGAGAAACAAAGCACACCATGTATGAAACTCGATTCACTTTGAAACTCAAAACTAAGAGTTAAATTTCAACATTCTACAAATGCTTCTGCATATTTTAAACTTCTGCACTTCTCGTCCAATCTCTGCGAATGCTTTTCTAATCCTTGCACAATCAAACCTCAATATGTTGTGTTTTTTTGTTGGATGATCACTTCTCTTTAACATAAATAATTTTAGGTTGTTAATCAAAGATAATTGTAGTTAGAGAAGTTGAATATCTTTTTCCCACAATTTAATATGAATATCGAAAATTTTATGGTAAAAAACAGTAAAATCGTAACCACAAAACACCACCCACAAATCTGAGATATCATGGTTATCACTAAAAACATGAATATTAATCGGTGTATATGAATCATAAAACTTTAGATACTTGGATGTGCAAAACGAGAATTATGAGAATTTGTTTACAATTGCAAACAAATTTGTTTAAGAAATTATGCGATTATCAAATTTTAGCAGATTGGTTTTGACTTGTATTGACCGAACACAATCTACTAACCACATATCAATGAATTTGTAAAGCGTGTCTGAGATAAAAGGAACGGATGAGAAAAACCAAGTTTACTACATATCAATGAATTTAAAAATTAAAATGTGAACTATATGAGAGAGGAAAGAGGAGATAATTTTTAGTTAGGATATTTTGTTTTTTAATTGTAAAAAGTCTTAGGAATAACGTTTTTAATCTCGAGATGAGCAACCACATCAACGAATTTGTGTTCTTTGTGGTTGTGTTTGGCGAATTTGTGTTCGTGAATGTGTGTTCGTAGTGTTGGGGGTTGCGAATTACGCAAGAGCGAAACGTTTGTGAAGTTGTGGCGTCCAAACGAGTTGGGTCGTTTTAGAGTTCGTCGCCTAGATCTGTTGAATCTGCAACAAATTCTGTAGAAGAATTAGCCTGAGAAGATGGAAGGTTGAGATGGGATGGTGTGGTTTGGTGATGAGGGTGAGTGGAATTATTGTTAGGGGTTTGGATATCGAAAGCGAGAGCAAGATTTTGAGAAATTAAGGATTGTGATAATGGTAAAACGAGTAGGAAACTATCATCAACAACAGAATATTGAAATGATGAAATCTCACAATAATCCATAGATTAGGAGAAAGGGACGATAGAGATCAATATAGGATTCTAGGGTTTGTAAATCTGATTAAAGAATGGGTAAAACTATTCAAATTTTCTATTGTCTGAATAATTTAATACACAAATATGAAGAATATTTATTACACATGGAAGAAGAAGAAGAAATTTTGAGTGAAGAAAAACAGAACTTTATCTATATATATTGGCTATTCATTGACTCAATTATATATATATTGGCTATCGTGAGAGACTTGAACAATTTTCTCACATATGTTATCTGTTGCGTCATAAGTATTCTCTTTTAGTCAAGCTCTTTTTTTTTTAATTGTAAAAAATCAGATATATTCATTTTTTAGGGGTGTTTTGTCATTTGCCACAACAAACTTGTCATAGTGCACAAAAGTGCTAAACTAGACAATATCTTTAAAAAAACTTGTCATTGGGAACAAATTGTTCTATTTCTTTTTGTTTTGTCAACTTATATTTATATGGTAAATACGGGTCCGCCCATTAGTCAAACTCTCATAAATGAGAGAATGAGCAAATATTTCTACAGGGAATCGAAGCTCGGACCTAGTAACAGTGCTACCAAATGTTTAACCACTTATATCGTTCACAATTTTGTCAATATCAAAAAAAATTTCATTGTGACACCATGCCTAAACCTTAACCAATTGTTGAGGAGAAAATAATCTCTTTGACTCTCCATTTTCGGGGTTTTGCTGTCTTTACTTAGGACAAGCAAATGTTCAAGTTTGGGAGAACTGATAAGTCCTGATTTTAGGGGGTATGTGACTTGCGTTTTGGCATGCTTACTACCCTTTATTGAGTCAATAGATGGTGTTTTGGAGTCTTTTGACTTCTTTTTGGGTTTTACAAGTCTGGGGACGATACTTGAAGAAAGGAAACTTTTGGACGTGATTTCGTGAAGATTTGATGAATTCATGATCCGTCAAACTTGGGATTGATCGAACCATATCTAGGATCGATTGATCCACCCTCTAAACAAGATCATTAGGATCAATCAATATTTCTCTGAACTAACTTAAGAAAAAAAGTTGAGATCGATTGAACCTGCCATATGATCGATCTCTAAAACGGAAAATCCTTGAATTTTGTGTTTCGAAACCCAAACCCAAGAGAAACCATAAACTGAACCCCCAAAATCTATTAAAGCACCAGAAGTCAGAATTTACACGTTACACTTTGATTTTGCTATAAACGTAGGACTTGTCTTGAATAGCTTTTATGACGGATCTTATTTATCTCTTGTATATCGAACCCTATTAATTATATATTTCAATATTGTTATATGCTTTCAATCATGCATTGTTTGATTGTTTGGATCATGTTTGAGTAGTTTCATAAATTAGATCTAGGGTTTCAAAAGGAGAAAATTATGGTTCATGTTAGATTAAGGTTTTGAGAATAGAAAATTAATTTAGATCCTTAATTAGTTACTGGAATATAAATCTAGTTTTAGTCTGACAATTAAGTTCTAGATTTAGGATTGATTTATGCGCCTTAAGCGAATGTTACATCACTTGTAACTATACTATGTAAGTTTAGAATAACAATATATAATGATATTTAGAATCAACTAGTGTAGTAACTTTATCAAATTTTGCTTTATATCAGACGTATTCAACGAAAGTTAGTTTTCCAAGATTTCTAGATTTTTGATTCCGATTCGCGTGACACATGGTTAAAATTTAAAGAGTTAATTAGGTGTAAAATTTAGCGTCTACGACCACAGGGTGAGTTTACAATAGAAGTCTGAGTTTAGTTTAGTGAACATTTGTAGATCTTGTCTAACCAAGTATGCCTAGTTCAGACGAAGTCAACAAGAGTTAGGCTGTCATGATTTGTTGGTTTTTTATTTAAGCACCGCAAGTGACACGAGGTTAGTCTATAGTTTGCTAGGGGTAGGATTTAGCCCTCGCAACCACGAGGTTAGTCCTACAATAGAAATCGATGTTCTAAGATTTACATTTCCTTGACTCTCCCAATGATCTAAGCAGTTCCCGAAAAACTCCCCTTAAAAATTCTTTATGTTCAATGCTTGCTTATTTTTACATCCTGCGTTTTGATCATGCTATTACTGTTTTTAATTACTAGTCAAAAATCACCAACTCTCACTCCTTTCGTGTTAGTCATTATTATGTCTCATTGTCTTTTTATGTTAGCATTTTCTATGTGGATTCGATCCATGTTTACTGGTACGATTTTTTATGTGCACTTGCAGATAGTTGTCTAGGGTAAAACCTAAGCTCATCAGGGAGAATCAGGGTTCATGCTTGATTAGGGCTTTTGAGTAGGGGAGTGACAGTTAGATTCTTCACCTAGTGACTGAACAACTGCCTTATTTACTCTGACCGTTTAGATTTGGATTTATGCTTGATTTATGCGGTAAAATTGAATGTTAGATCGCTTGAACTACGCTATGAGTGCTTTACAATTGACAACGACAATTGAATCAATTGGACCTTGTGAACATTTCCAAATTGAACTCAGTATCATGCTTGTTTAGATCGATAAGAGGTCAACGACAGTTGGACTTTTGAGGTTTATAACTTAGGATTTAAGGTCCGGACACCGGGTAATTTCATGTTAGAAATATGAGTTCTAGAACTACATTCCCTGGCACGCCTAACGATCTGAGTAGAACCCGAAAATCCTGAGAATTCCCTAGGCTCAATATTTGCATCTTGTTTTCTGTGATCTTTGTTATTTGACACTTCTACTTTCTGGCTAGTTTAGAAAAACCTCCACCTTTCTATTGTTTTGTCTTAGCTATTATTTAAATCTTACATTCTATTTGTGTTAGCACATTAGTCTATGTGATTCGATCCAATCCGTACACTTGCTATTAGATTCTGAGGATAAAACATGAGATAGCATGAATCAATCTGTGATTCATCTTCTCCATCATTTTGTAATTCTTTTGGTTAATCAAAAAAGAGAGAAAGTTCTTGCAGAGATCAGTCACAAGGAGTCATAAAAGTAGTTTCTGACAAATAGTTTCAGTGATCATTAACGAGGATCCAAATCTGTAATGGTTACATCATTGATAGTTTGGGAACAATACATCATAGTAGAGTGGCTAGACTCGGAGGTATCTCGTTCTCTGTTGCGTCTATTTGGAAAGAAGAATCCAGGTGGCTTAGGACCAGGTAAATTGAGGGAGTCTCTAGTGAGCATCATGTTAATTGTCGAAAAGTTTGGACGATCTGTTGGATCGTGCTGAACACATAACAGCGCAACATGGATGCATCTTGTCACTTCTTCGGTTTGACAGTTCTCTAACATGGTTGGATCCACGAGATCTAATGGTTTTTCATCTCTCCACAACCTCCAAGCCTGTAAACATAATTTAATTATCAAATAACAATTCACAGTTAGATAAGATGATATTGTTGGTTGATCATTTGATCCTCAGTCAAGAGCTTAGTTCTTCTTTAGTACTCACATATGTGACCAGATTCTCACTTGTAGTTTCTGACTGGTGAACAAATATACTAGTTCGACCGCATATAATCTCAAGAACTAAGACTCCAAAACTATATACATCAGTTTTTGTTGAGAATAGTCCTTGCATCCTATATTCTGGGGGCATGTAACCCCTGCAAAAGTACAAAATTTGATTATTGAAGTTTCATTAGATAGGCAATGTAAAGGGTAATATGCATATATATACCGTGTCCCCACTATTCTGTTTGTAGTAGCTCTGCTTTGGTCCATACCAAAGATTCTTGCCATCCCAAAATCAGCAATTTTTGGGTTCATATCATCATCTAGGAGAATGTTGCTGGCTTTGAGGTCACGATGTATGATTGTGAGACGTGAATCTTGATGAAGATATAGAACTCCTCGAGTGATTCCATCGATAATGTTGTACCGTTTTGTCCAGTCCAACTGCCATTGCTTTCTAGGGTCTGCGTATAGACAAGTAGTTTTTTACCCCACTTATACATTTCATTATCAAACTAGTCCATCAAATGGTACTTAACACATACCAAAGAGGAAGTAATCTAAGCTTTTGTTGGGAACAAACTCATAAACAAGTATCTTTTCTTTTCCTTCTAGACAGAACCCATGAAGCCGAACAAGATTTCTATGATGAAGTTTTGCAACAACTACAACCTCATTCTTGAACTCTTGTGCGCCTTGTGTTGATGTTTTTAATAGCCTCTTCACTGCAACTTCTGTTCCATTAGGCAATGTACCCTATGAATAACAACAATGAGACAATCTGATCAGTTTAATTTGACTATGTAATTCCAATTATTTTCAAGAAAAGTAATGAAACAACTTGTAGCTACAGAAATGACACCTTGAAAACTTCCCCAAATCCACCTTGACCAAGCTTGTTACTAAACTTTTTCGTTGCAACTTCAATTGTCTTAAAATCAAATTGGAGCGAGCGTGCAGTTGTAATAGATGCTGCAAAATCACATTTAAAGACAGTCTCTGATATTATCATCTAAGAGTATTGTAATGAATGTTAATAACATAGCCTATATACATGGTAAAACCTAATAGGCCAAGAAGAGCGTATAAACAACACTCACATCCATAAAGATCAAATTCTTGATATGGTTTTCTCCTCCAGAAAAGTGTTGCAGACCGCCGAGCAAGAAGTAACAGTATGATGATGATGAAGACGACTACTACAATGGGTATAGTAATTGCCACAATAGCTCCCATTGATATTTTGTCACTACCCTTGCTAGAAGGCGGCTGCAGCGGAATATGAGGAGGAACCAGTGTAATATTAACAAAAGCCTTGGCGAATGGATCCAAATCCCAACGGAAAAAGCAGTTTGGCATCACAACAGTGCCTCTTTGCTTCTGACGACAACATGACCGAAAGTCACGTCGTAGACAAGTCTCACATTCACGTGAAGAAATATCCGGGGTGCACTGCATCAATGCATATATATTCTTGGACGTTGTCAAGGCTGCAACATCAGCAATGTAATGGTTATTACTAGACGATGGTATGTTTTTTACTTTGGAGGCTGAAACAATCATACGACCAACTAAGTTTTCCCATTTTTCCGTGAAATCTGTTAGATTTGAGTTATCTTCTTCCTTGGAGACCGTTTTGGGCTCGTCTAGATTTACCCAATCAGTGTTGGAGTAGTGCACATGGCAAATCGTGGGCTCATCTAGCCACGTATACTTTTGCAATGTGTCGGCACAACTCTGTGTCAAACAATCAAGCGCGGTCTTGAGACAAGCCATACAGTCTTGTGCGGTTGATCCTGGGATGCACATCCCTGTTGCAGACACCGGGTACTTTTCTTCTCCGATGAAACCTTTGTAGAAGAAGCCGTCTTGAGGCATGTCCTTGTCAAGAAGAGAAGTGAATTCGAGACGGAGGTTTGCCTCATAAGTACTGTTGGATTTATACTCACTAGAAGGTATACAAACGCTTAAGCATTGACTTTGTGCTGAAACTAGCGCAACAGAAAAGCTTAGGAGGATAAAACAGAGGATTAAAAAGAAACTCCTCTGCTTCATTGCTCCTTGAAGATTATAGCAAAAGCAAAAAAGAATTGTCTCAAGTATTTGCACATCAACCCGTTTCTTACATGTTTAAAAAGCAAAGTGAAGTTCCTCTTCAGAATTCGAATATTTTTGTTGTGTTTTGTGGAAAAAGTGGTCCTTGAACCTCCAAATACGGTCATAGAAATGAGTGTCAAAACTCAAAAATGAACAGTATTGAAATTTCTAATGTGGACCAAGAGAAAGAAAAGGCACATGGAGAAGGACTAGAAAGAGTGTTGGACGGGGTCTTTTGTTTCACAATAAACCAGTCTCTAGTTAGTATATGAGACTCACTTGAAATATTGTTAAAACCACCTCGAACTTAAAATCAAGTTATTTACACACAATCTTGTGTACATAGAACTGTAAAAAGCCTTCACCATTAGAGAGTTGGGTCAGTTAGGAATATTAACCTTTTTTTGTTCAATTAATACGTGTGACACAAGAAAGAGCCCTTGATCCAAAGACTTCATTGCATCATCAATATTTCTATTTTATAAATCTCAATACCATTTTTTTTTAATTTTTATCAGACTCTAACAAGTTTTTAATTATTTTTGTCTCCATACAAATAATTATGTCAAGAGAAGTTATCCGTTTGGCTAAAGAAAAGAAGAACAAACCATACGTTAACCAAAAGAAAATTCGCACCAAATTAGGCGTTAAGAAATAAATATATTCAAGTACATTTCTTTCACAAAATTTATGTTTGATTTCTTTATTTGTTTTGCCAAAGTCTAGGGATGGAGACTATAGGCCACATATTCTTTTGCACTTAGATCATAGTTTCGAACCTCCAAGTGCGTTAGGATGACTTGGAGGCCCATCTTTTTTATCGTCATAGAATATTACTGTATTTTTTTGGAGGATGGTTCTTTTGTTATTTTTTCTAAAGTAAATAGAATGTAAATTGAAACATTAGCAAAGATCATAAAGAGCGAGTTGTAAACGACTAAACAAACGACAATTGAGTTTAAAAAATTCTTAGGTAATTTCAAGTTCCACTTTAGTTTTACGCAAAATATGGGAATATGTATAAAGTATAGTCTCGAATTTTGATTTCTAATTTGAGATTAACCTGGTGTTCAAACGCTAAAATCCTTTGCTATAAACCTTAAAAGACTAACTCTCGTTGATTTCCAGAAATTCAAATAAGCATTATAATGAACAGAATCTGGCTTTGTTCACAAAAGGCTTTGTGTAACGCCTGTCCTTGACTGATTCAGCCTGGTGATTCAGACCTTTGTTTGGGAAGGGCGTGAATTGATCGATAAAATGAGTTAATCAGCAAGGTAAAGAAAGAATGATTGGTTTGGTCAGTTGGGAACCGAGCTTCGGATCGGTGAAGAGAGGGGATCGGGAAGGATCCCCAGATCATATTTGGCTAAGGGAAGAAATCCGAATTTTTTTAGGAGATCGGATGGACTAGTATGGTGTCGAAACTGGATAGTTCGGATGTCGCGGAAGGTGGTCTCTTTCAAAGAGACTGGACTAGTCGGATTCGTACAGTCTGAGATTATCGGGTCGGTGTTAGAACAGTTATTGATCGAGTGAGGATGTGCGAAGGATTGAGTGGGAGAGTGATGGTGCGTAGTGAGGAGCGGTTAAGGTCGAGAGATGATGGCGCGTACTGGGGAACGGTTATGGCCGAGTGAGATTCACATGATCGATGTGCGGGACAGTTACTTGGGCGAAGAACATTCGCAAGAATGGTTATTCTTCGGCCTTAAGTACTCCCCTCGAGCCATTCAGTTTGGTTTTGTACGATCAACTCATAAACTTCCGAGAGAACTTACGAGAGCATCAAACGACCATACAATCGATCACTTCCGAGTCGAGGCCAACTGATCCGATATTGTATCGCGAAGGTCTGGATTTTTTTTTCAAGCAATGTTTGACTGATTGAGACCAAAATCGAGATTCAAACATCAAGAGGTGTCAAAACCGAGGCAAATCAAACTGAATGGCTAAGGCGAGTGCGTGACCGTGAGCTATGTTAACATATAGGCCGATTGATTAGTTGGTCTTGATTTTCCGATTTAACTGATTCTTGTCATTTTCCTGGCTTACTAATTAGATATGAATGATTGATATGGTTCACATGGGAGTTAGATCAGACAACACGTTTGGGATCATATATTCCAAAATCAAATTCTAGCGTTTTAAGAAAAAATCTCTTAGTTTAATTGGACCATTATTATCCACCAATTTAGCATATTTTCTAAAAGACCAAATTATAGCATTTTACAAAATCTCTCAGTTTTTATGGATTATTATCAATCAAATTTGGAAAACTTTCCGAAATAGAAAATTCTAGCGTAGATTAATATCTACCAAATCATAATAATTTTCCAAAATATAAAATACTAGTGTTAAAATATTATTTATTTCTATGTACTATTATCCATTAAATTAGTAACACTTAACAAAAAAAAAATCTATCGTTTTACAAAATCACTTAGTTTCTGTGAACTATTTATCCACCAAATTAACATACATTTCCAAAATACAAGATTATAGTATTTTTCAAATTCTATCAGTAACTATTACCCACCAAATCTCATAAGCATTTTGATGATGTGTCGCAACCAGAAGAGTTTTGGCTTGAAATGTTGATATGTTGTTCTCTAGTGCATTTTCAGATTAAATTTAAAATAAGGCTTAATTTTCTTACAAAATATCATTACCATAAATATCATAATACTACATATGTTTCTATATTTAAAATATGTAATATTATGTAGTCATTTCAATTAAAGAAATAATATCTCATATGTATTCAGATCATAATTTTTATTATTATATTGTCCTTCTTATATTTATTTGATATTATTTTATATAAAAAATAAATTAATATATAATTCATATAATAAAAAAATAAGATTTTTTTAAGTTTTGGGTGATTCGGATTTTTTCAAAACGGATATGAAATACTCAATTTATAAAGAAAACCATATTGTTAAAAAGTCTCACATCGATTAAGAAAATAATAAGAGAATACGATGCAGTTCTATAAATAAGTTTACATGCTCAGAATATAGAACTCTAAGTCGGAAGCTTAATTTAATCGGCATTCAAGTTACACAATTTTTGTATTGTTTATTTCATTTGGTAACTAAAACAAATGAGTAAATGAGTATATATTAAATATTTATAAAAATCAAAATCAAAATATCCTTTTTGATTTAATATTTATTAAATTTTTAAAAATATATAAATATAAATATTTCATCCCACGCATAGCGTTTCACGATTCTAGTCAACATAATTTCTCAAACAACAAAGTTCTATCATTTTACAAAACCTCTCAATTTGTGTCGTTTATTATCCATGAAATTAGCATAATTTCTCTAAATACAAAAATCTAGCGTTTTATAAAATCTCTCAGTTTGTGTAGACAGATCCATCAAATCAGCTTAAGTTCTCAAAATATAATATTTTAGCGTTTTACAAAATCTCGTAGTTTTTGTAGACTATTATCCACCAAATCGGCTTAATTTATCAAATACAACATTTAAGTATTTTACAAAATATATTAGTTGTTGTGTACTATCCACCAAAGCATAATTTCTCTTAATACAAAATTATAGCATTTTATGAAATATCTTAGTTTTCTGGACAAGTATCTACCAAATCAACGTAATTTTCAAAATATAAAATTCTAGTATTTTACAAAGTCTCTAAATTTTTATGGACTATAATCCATTAAATTAACATAATTTCATATAAAATTATCCAGTAAATCATCATAATTCTTAAAATACAATAATCTAGCCTAAGGATTTTTAATAAAAAAAACTCTCAGTTTTCATAGAATCTATTTTTAACCTTAAATTATTATCTTAATGAAATAAATTCTCAGCTTTTCGTTTGATCTATTTTTAAATCATGAACTATTATCTTAATGAAATAAACTCTTAACTATAATTAGTTCATAAATTTTACCCTCATTTAGATTTTTTTTTTTTAATTCCAAATTTTACTACTTAATTTATGTTCATATTAATAAATTACTATCTTAGGATTAAAAAAAAGTATTTGGATTGTAGCAAAAAAAAAACAAGATTTTAAGGAAAACATAACTAAATCTGGCTTATTAATGAATCAAGCCGATATACTCTCTTTTTCCTTTTCAAACAAAGTGTTTTGATAAGATATAAGAAATCTTTATACTTATAAAACAGAAGTCATTCCACGCTTCTCCATTTGACACGTGTCAATCATCATTTTTTAATTAATTTTTGAACAAAAATTTATTACTCAATTTCTTTTTATTTTCAAAAATAATTACGTAT
>OVAO01007999.1:0-10555 GCA_900406285.1 Biscutella auriculata
AAAAAAGGCAAGTAATGAACTCATGTTATGCGCACTTTCAATGTTTTGGATGGATAAGAATCACTTGTAAAAAGTTAGTTTTTTTTTAGCAAATACTTTGACCATTATATAGTGAAGTTGGAATTCTACTAATCGCTCATGTCATATCCATTGGCATTTGGTTTATATAATATCTCTCCATACATATTATGTTAAATTCATTAGTAATGAGTCTCAAATTTGAAAGGAGTTAGATAATAAATGTATTGACTCATGTTATTTTATATTATTCAAAGTTTTTTTTATAGTTTTAACATGAGATACATGTACATACCTTCGAGATAATTGTTCGTATAATTATTAATCTCAACAATTTTTTATTTTTATGATTGAATTTGAGTTAAACCGGTCGGACAAACAAATCAAAATAAGGTTATATTGATTGAGTTATCTATTGGGTTGCATCAATCTTAGTTCGGTGGAATGTCTTATATAAACTTATACATTTTCAATTCGAAATCAATTAATCATAAATAGATTGATTTATGTTCGTTAACTAGTATGAGCTATAAAACACCGACCTATTATTCAAACTCTCAAGAAATGAGAGGAGTAAATGTTTTTACGGAAACTCGAAACCCTAATCTAATAACTAATGATAAATATATTGATTTTTATCAGTTATATGTTGCTCAAAGTTTTTTTTTCTTATTTTTCGATGTGAGATATTGTTTACGTGACAACAAAATAAAATTATTTTTTTAGCGTTAATTTTTGTTGTCTTAGCTTTTGTATCTAATTGACAACGAGGAAGAGAATACGAATAATGAAAATATCGATGAAGAATGTAACCAGTTTATGTCATAGAACCTAATGGGTCCAAAATTTTTAGGATTAGAACTCTCTATAAGGAATGTCTCTAGTAGACTTAGAAGTACTGTGTTTTTAGATTCCAATATGCTCATGTAATAATAATAATAATAATAATCTTTCAAGTTCTCATTTCAAAAGTTAGAACCTATACCTTCTCTATCTTTAATAGTGACGATCAAAACATATTTTATCTCTGTTTATTTCTTTTGTCAAACCAATCTTTTCTCTTAGTGCGCATTATTATTAATAATTTGACATATGTTTTTAGTTTAACTATTTTTAATTTACATCCAAATACAACATTACATAATATAATTTGGAACAAGATTTACATTTTAAAATGGAAAAATATATAATTCATGTAAAATATGCATAATATCTTTTTTCAAAAAATTTAGAATCACATTTTAAATCGAAATCACAAAATAATTCTTTTAAAAAATTACAAAATCGTATTTTTTGAATACACAAAAATATTCTTAAAAAAATGTTTGATAATGTTTTTTCTTAGAAAAATATAAAATTATATTTTTTCTCAAAAAGTTATGAAATCATATTTTATTTGGATAATTGTATATGAATATGTGAAACCAAGTGATAAATATTAACCTTGTACGAGAATCAGAAATGAAGTTTAACATCTAGTATTTAAATATAACATTTTCTGAAAATCATTTTCTCCAAAAAAAAAATTTGTTTTCGAGAAAAATGTGATTCTAAAAAAAAAAGTTTGTATTCAAATTTTATATACTTTTAGTATTTCAAATATTTATAGTTGAGCATCTTAACATCTAGGTACAATATTCAGATACAAATTAAAAATAATCAGATAAATAATATCTTGTACATTTGCATCTAGATGAATAATTTGAAACTATCCCATAACTAATAACAACATAAATCAATTTAATATGCTAAAAATAATTGGTCATGTTCTGAAACCAGCGATACAATAATATTTTTAGATCAAAAAAGTAAAGAGTAATTAATAGCTATACACATGATGTACAATGATACCATCATAGATTAAAAATCATCAATAAAAAATACTATTTCAAGTGTAATGTTCAATGATAATATGACAACAATGAAAATTCTCCCAACCTCTCTCTTCTTTCATGTTTTGTGGATTTTCAATCACAAACATGTCATTTGTATAATCTAACATTAACTTAATTAGTCGGACCAGTTTCATTATCGAGGCATAAACAAAATATTAACCAAACAAAAATTTGCATATTCATCTTTTAAATCATGTTAAACAATATGTAAACAAGAGAATATCACCCGACCACACAACGTCATTTAGATTTTACAGGGAAGTATCATTTTGTTATTGTTAGATTAGAAATATAATGGGAAGATGAGAGTTTTATAGATGAAATCACTACAAATTTTTTAAGTTTTTTTACAAAAAAAAATATATGTTATAAAATATCTATATATTTCTTATAAACCGTCAGAAATTAACAATCCGAAATCTTGAAAAAAATTTAATGGATTTACGACAAAATGTTATCATTGTATTTGAACAAAATTCTTTCGAAAATTTCCAACTTATGTTATGTTCGTTGCGTTAGCGTCAGCATCACAAAAAATAATCATTATGAAAAACAAAACATTCATGATTTAGAAAAAAACGATCGTCAACGATCGTCGCGGCTGATAATTGTAATGTTTATTATTGTCGTTAGTATTTCCAGCGACTATACTTATGTGTATTAAGAATTGTTTAGCGATCACTTATACATTCTTTATTCTTACTTTGTTTGATTGTTTGTTCTTCACTGCTATTTTTTTGTCGCTATCGCTCAATCGAGCGACATGTAAACGAGCAAACCTTTAATTTCACCCATCATAATTTTATCATATTTTCTTATATTTTTATAGTGGTATATTTGCATTATATATATATGTTTCTAAAAAGAATTTATGTTTGGGATTATGTATTAATTTAGAAAATCTGATCTTAAACTCAAAGATGTATATCTCACCTAACAAAAAAAAAGTGTTTAAAGTCTTTACCTTGTCTCCACAAAGTCTACCTCGTAAGAATTACTTTGGCTATATGTCTAATTTTTACAAAACCAAAACCATCTCTTAAGTTAGTTAAAAAGAGACATAATGGAAGTTTTATAAGTCATGACTCATAAATTAGTAGGAGGCACCAACGGTTAGTTGGTTTAGGTGATAAAGGAATTGTAACTTTAACTTCCGCTACTCGGATTCGATTTTTGTTGAGAATGGGTCTTTACCTGCCAAAGAAAAATCCTATATCCACGAATTTAGAGGGACTAAGGATTACACCGAAAGTTCGGTTCGAAACCTTCTAATGGAAGTCTTATAAGTCATGACTCATGAACTAGTAGGAGGCTTGTCTAATTGTGTTCTTCACTATATATTCCTTATCAAATGGCCCAACAATAGAATCTTGACGTGTGTCTTATTATGGGATCTCTTTTTTTTTTCATAATTATTTTAAGAATACAAATTGTCTAGAAACAATTCACCAAAGGTTATTACCATTAAGAGCATTTAAATAATATTCGAAATTAAGTGGGTATCCATAGTTCTGATAGAATCATATAAGTGGACATCCATTGGCCAATTTTAGTCTGGTCTAATAGTTAAGAGGTCCCCATTTTTAACATAAACTTTCATTTCTTTATAATCTCCAAACTTGTGTTAAAAGATATAAAAAAAATAATTAAAAATAGCAATAAAAAGAACTAGATGTTAAGGTGATTTTGAAACTCATTAGCTAGTGGCCATTCACCAATTCAACTCAAGGTACATAATCATTAATTTATGGTTTATGTGTGTTACAAGTACTCGACTATATACATTATGCTAATGCAATAAAGAAAAAACTAAGCGATCGGTTATTCGGTTTCGTTATTCAGTTTTCGTGATTTTTGGATTTTTAAATATGTATGTATTTGGTAATAAGTTTTATATCAGTTTAGGTTATTTGGATTTTGATTTTTTAAACTTTTTTAAAATATGTTTATTCAGAAATAAATTCTATATCGGTTTGATTTTATATAAAGACAATATAAAAAAAGATAGATAATCAATTTTAATAAATATTATAATTTTAAAATACATTAAAACATATTTTACTATATATCTATTAATATATATATATATATATATATTAAATTTTTGATTAAATCATTCGGTTTAATGAAATTCAATTTCGATTCAGTTTGATTCGAGAATTTTGGTATATAAATTCTTGTATCCATTCAGATTCTTACAAAATTTGGTTACATTCAGATTCTTACAAAATTTAGTTCAAATTCGATTTAATGAATTTTGATTTGGTAAATTACATTTAGTTCGACAATTTTGCTCAGCCCTGAAAAGAACTATTCCTCATATTAAAAAACATATTTCAGATATATTAATTAATTATACCTTTTCCAAATTTTCATATTTAAGGTTTATTCAATAAATTTTTAAAATAATAATTTCTTTTAGAAAATGTAGCCACAAAATTAAAAGTTTCTTCAGATATTGGTCTATTCGCATATACAAATAGACAAACCAGACTATTATCCAAAGTTAATAGTTATTGACAACAAAAGTTATCTATAAACTGTTCTTAACAAATACACAAATAAATTAAAGGTCATTAAGCATGCAATTGTTGCACTTTACATATATATTATAGACTATTATATATATACCTTCCCAAGACAAAAAAACAAGAACAATAAAATGAAAAAATTAAAATAAAAAAAGGAATATGCAAATGAAACGTAACATATATATATAATCTAGACATGATTTCCCTATCATTCCTCATCAAAGAAAGTTGGATTCCATGTCATAACCATTCAACAAAACACTTTCTCTTTTCTTTAAACTTTTTTCTTCTATTTTTCTTTTGTTTATTATATTTTCTCTGATCTTCTAAACTTATATCAGCATATAGATATATATATCTATACGCATATGAACTTTAATTCAAAATTAATTAGGAATATGTTGATTTATATGTTTTATATATTTTTTAAAGTCTCTTTTTGAGATATTGTTCACACACTTTTTCCCATTTTAAGATTAATTTTGGATTAAATCGATCGGATTAACTTCATATCATACTGATTTCAAGTTAAATCAGTTAAGTCATTGATTCGTTTTCAATTTAATTGGAATGTTTATAAGAACTATATCTTATTAAAATTCGTAAATTTTTCACTCAAAATTAATCGGTAATAAATACATTGAATTATTTCATGTGCAATGTTCTTAAAGGCATAGTGTTGTGGTAATGTTCTTAGATATATCCATGATTCAATTTCTATTGTGGGACAATTTTAGAGGTTGAAAAAAATCAATATTTTAGATATATTTTATACCAAAGGGTCATTATTCATTTTAGCATTTAATAAATTTGAAAATTTATGTCAAATTATGTATTGTTGGATCTATGATTTTAAAATCTATATTGAAATCATGTGTTATTCTTTTAATGAATTTAAATTCTGTATTGAAATCATGTGTTACTCGTTTTATGATTTTACAATCTTTATTAAAATCATATGATATTCAATATCAAGGATTTACATATGATTTTGATTTCAAATTAGATTTTAGTGGATTTAGAAGTGTTTTCTAGTTAAAAATATAAAGATTTAAATCTTAAGTTATTTGGATGGATTTAGATGAATTTCTATTATTCCATATTTTTCATCTATTATAATATGAAATAATATATCTTTATATCATGTATTTCATCAAAAATTCATAACTATTTTTATTCTATATGATATTTTTCTAGTTTTCTTACACTTCCTACATTATTTTTCTTTTATATAAAAGTTTTATTTTTCTTATGGTATGAATTTATCATAATCTCTACATGAACAATTAACATAAACATAAATGCTTTGAAACCAAAAGAATGAAAAAAATAAAATCGAGTAAAAGGTTTATATAATCCATGTAGTAATCAAAAGACAAATCTACTTTTAGGTGGCGTTTATGCAAGTTTACGTGATTCTAATTATTTAGCAATAGTTTGTGTTTCTACAATAATTTATGGGCAAGACTATGCTCCATGAAATGAGAAAGAGTTATTTCATCATCTTCATGCATCTTGAAAAATGTTATTGAAATAATCTTTGGTATTTTTAAATATTGATTTCTAATTTATAATCAACATCTCATTTTCCTTACAAGATATTTATGCAGGTTTACGTGATTCTAATGATTTAGCAATAGTTTGTGTTTCTACAATAATTTATGGGCAAGACTATGCTCCATGAAATGAGAAAGAGTTATTTCATCATCTTCATGCATCTTGAAAAATGTTATTGAAATAATCTTTGGTATTTTTAAATATCGATTTCTAATTTATAATCAACATCTCATTTTCCTTACAAAATATTTATGCAGGTTTACGTGATTCTAATGATATAGCAATAGTTTGTATTTCTACAATAATTTATACGCAAGACTATGCTCCATGAAATGAGAAAAATTTATTTCATCATCTTCATGTATCTTGCAAAAATGTTATTGAAATAATCTTTTGGTATTTTTAAATATTGATTTCTAATTTTTAATCAACATCTCATTTTCCTTACAAAACATAAACATAAATTATATTTGATTGTGTGGTTGTTTACATAATTTTCTTTGAAAGTTTTATTGAACATATAATTTTCGAGACTCTTATTTGAAGAAGTTAATAATAATGATGAAATCTTTTTTGGCAACCCAATACCAACAAAGAAAATATGTAATCAGTTTGAAAAAAACTATTACAACAAATATGTTAAGTGATTATAAAAATAATATATAATAATCAAATAAAATAGTTAAGGTTTTGAATTTTATTTTATGATATGAAAGTTTTTCTTATTAATTTACAACAATTCATTTTTGTGATTTTAAATCCTATGATTTGATTTATAAATTTCAGTATTTGATTTTCAAATCCATTTATTTAATTTGAAATCTATGAATTTACCATAGATTTTAAATCTAAAAAGAATTTTCAAATTCATTAAAATACATAAACTAATAATTCCTATTAAATGATTTAGATCCTTCACCATTTGATTAAGTACATCGAACCAAATTCAAAGGATTCCAACGCATAAGGTTCGCCACAAAACTACATTTTCCCCACTTTTCTAATAATGAGTTTCCTAATGAAATTATTTAACTAATATATAATGTATAGAAAAAATCTCAAATATTAAATTAAAAGAGCACCATCAATTTGGAATATATACTCCAATTTGCCTTTCTCTCTCAACAGTCAAAATCCTTACTTCAAAGATGTTGCAACGTGACATGTCTCTTTTAAAATAAATAAATAAATAAACAAATAAATAAATCATAATTGTTTTAAGAATATTCGTATCATATATAACATACGAGTCTATGACGTTAGCGATAGTTGTGAGAAGTTATTCGTTAGTTTCGAGAATTTTGAGAATAATATACGTTCGTAAAACTTTTTCTTATAATCTACTTCTTCTTTTTCAATAACCATTGATCTTAATTATAATCTTAAGGGTAATATTATAAAAAATAATAACAAAAAGTTAAGGAATTTTATTATAATACTATCAAAAACTTAAGAATTCACCTTTTAAATTCTATTTTATTTTAATAAAAACTTAATAAACTTAGGAATTTTATTTTATTTTAATTTAATTCACCTTTTATCAAAAAAACTTAAGAATTGATTCTTAGTATATTTTTATAAAAATTCTTTCTAAAAGAAAACGCTTTTAAATGTATTTTTAAATTGAATAATACATTCACTTAACAGAATTCAAAATCTAATGAATTGAATAATGGTGAAATTTAAAAGAATTCGATGAAAGACAACAAATCTTAAATTCAATAACAGATGAGTTTAAAATAATTTTAAATCCATTAAATTAAATAACATTGAAATTCGATAGAATTAAAATTCTTTCGGATTTTATTAATTTCCTTCGTTAAATACCCGGTTTATTCATATATAGTTTGATTCTGAAAAATTAATGCAACATAAACATAACATATTTGACTTTGGTTTAATGTTATNNNNATTCTGAAAAATTAATGCAACATAAACATAACATATTTGACTTTGGTTTAATGTTATTATGTTAGTGGGCGATACATTATTAAAGACACCATGTGCATAACATGTATAGTAAAAGTGAGTTTTCAGTCTGAAACCATCATCGAAAAGCTCTAAATCTGTAATCCACAATATATTAGTATTTAATTAACAGTTGATAATATTTATTATGATCCAGATCAGATAGTTTAACTGATTATTGTTTCTCTAATTAAAAGAGATCATTAAATTCAAATGTTGATGTAAGAACGAGATCATATTATATGTTTTGGATTCCAATTAAAAGAAATGATGTGTTTAAGGTTTGAAATTTTCCGATTAACAAAATAAATAAGTTAACATAATTGTTTAGTAAGAATAGTTATTCTGCTCACTTAGCCGATTTAACAATCAATTCAGTTTAATCAATTAATCAATCATGCAAATCAAGATAGTTGGTTCGACTAGACTGATTATGTGGAGTCTTAAGTAAGTTTTCCACAACCCGACCAGCCTTAGCGAGCACCAATGCCCCTAAGTGTGTGCCCGCATCTAGACTTTCCGAGCAATCCCATCAATCATCTTAGCCTGAACCCAAGCAGTTAATGAATTTGTCAAGCTTCAGTTTATCAAACAATCAAGTCTACAATCAAGATTAATCGACTAATCAGCCTAATTCTTAACTTGACTCTTGGTCACACACCCACCTTAGCCTTTCGATTTGATTCGGCTCGGTTCTGACACCTCTTGCTACTCGATTCTCAGTTTATGCATCGATCAGTCGGTTGCGGCTCAGTATCTGATCAGTTGGCTAAAAAAGTTTGGTTGTTTTGGCACTCAATGCTCTTTTAGGTTCTCTCGGAGTTTCAGTGGTGATCGCGCGAAACAGTCAAATGGCTTGCAGTAAAAGATTTATATAGGCTACGAAATAACTGCTCGAGACAACGTGTCGCGTCCCGCACACCCAACTTCCCTCGAATAATCGTTCTCGCGCATCACTCAAGGAAACTCACTCGGCTATAACCGCTCCCACACTACGCATCAAAGCTCCCACGAAGATAATCGTTCTCGCTCGAACTTCCCTGCGTCCTTCATCCGACCAGTAACTGTTTCCCAACAACGACTCGATAAATTCCGAATGTATGAATCGAACAAGTCTTTCCTGTCTGAATCCAACCAAATCGTCCGGTCTCCCAAAAAAACATAGATTTCTTTACTTAGCCTGAAATGATTCGATGATCCTTCTCTGGTGCGAGCTCGATTCTTAGCTTACTGGCCTGACCATTTCACTTTTACTCGCTAAAATTCTAACTTTTTCAAATATCTTTCGTTTTTTCTGATCCTCTTAAATCTTTAAACTGATCTATCGAAGACGGGTGCTACAATATCCCCGTAAAGTATTCAAAATTAGGTCACTGACTATTTATCATTCAAAGGTTATTTTTATAACTGAAACACGTGGCATTTTGATTAACTTAAAGATATTTTATAAATGACATTCTTTAATTTATTTCATGGAATTCCTTCAAAGAATAATGTTGTTGGATATCATTAGTTTATCTTCTTGCTTAGGCTAGCATTCGTAGCATATATATCCAAATTCCTTATTTATATGCTTTTGTGGGGTCAAATTATCCACTTATTTGCTAAGGTTAAAAAGGATAATTAATACATATGCTTTAATTAATACATATATTTATCCATTATATTAAAACAGAATAATTCTATCAAAAATTATAATAGACTATTTTTTAAGATGTTTAGATAAATATTTTGTGACAATTCTCTAAAATAATTTATCACATTTAAAAAATATATATTCAGAAGAATATTTTTTATTATTTATTTTTTAGGATCTAACAATTTAATAATATTATTTTTCTACAATAATATATCACAATTTTTTTTAATATCACTAGATTATATGATTTAATAATTTTAAGATTTTCTTATAGATTTTATGATTTAATAATATTTAAAGTTTCAAGATACAATTTTAAAGCGTATAGCTTTAATAGATTTTATTATTTATTAATTTCACTAAATATTTTGAAACAAAATAAAAATCATATAGTTTAACTTATATTTTAAAATTATTAAATTTTTAAAACATAAGCTATATTTATTAACAATTTTAATAATATATTAAAATTATCCCTGACGACAAAAATTGACAAATTCTTTAAATTTATCTAAATTAATATTTAATAATTTATTATTTATTGTATTATTACATTTTATAATTAAAAATGTTAGTTATAAATGATATATCAAAATAAAAAATGCTAAGGGAACACGAAGAGAATTATAAGTTAAATTACTTTTGGCCATGACGTGGTTCAAACCCATCAAAGAGAAAGTGCTTCATCCACTCTATACAAGTCTAAGTTTACGAATTCTCTCGAATTTCTTCCTATAAAATCTTAAATTTTTTAAGATGGAATTATTCGACCAACTGAAATTCCACCAATTGCCACATAGGACTATTCTTCCATATCCACTTAATTAAATTTTAATAATAAAAAATTAATATGTAAAAGAAAAAACTCTTCATCTTAGCTTATAAATAGACATCTTAAGTCTTGGATATTTCATATCATATCTTACTACAATATCCTTGATCTTCTT
>OVAO01009123.1:0-11200 GCA_900406285.1 Biscutella auriculata
AAATTTGCTTAAATAATCGAGATAAAATTACTTTGATCGAAATCTTTGTTGGTTAAAATTTTTTTTTTCTAATTATTAATATTTATAATCAAGTAAATATATTTACTTAATATTTTCCTTAAACAACGGAAAAATATTTACTTTAATCGGATTTATTTTGGTTAAAATTTTGANTTGGTTAAAATTTTGAATTAATTTTAAATTGTTTATATTTATCTTCAAGCCGATATAATATCTAGAAAATATTTAAACATTTTTTTAGGATTAATTTTGTATTTTTAAAAATTATAAATAAATAATTTTTATTAAGAATATATTGTTTGACAATACGGATAATAATAATCTATTAAAAAAATTCAAGATAAATCTGTTTGGCAACAAGTTTTAGATATTAATTTTTTAAAAATAAAATAATTTAGAAAAATTGTAGGCTTGATATATAAGAGGATTTATTTTGGTTAAAATTTTGAATTAATCTTTTAAATTTTTTATATTTTTCAAGCCGATATTATATCTAAAAATATTTAAACAATTTTTTCAGAATTAATTTCGTAATTATTTTTAAAAATTAGAAATAAATAAAGAATATATTGTTTGGCAATACAGATAATAATAATTGGCTTAAAAAAGTTAACATAAATCTGTTAATCAACAGGTTTTAGATATAAACTTTTAATAATAATTTTTTTTAGAAAAATTGTATGTTTGACACCTGAATTCTCTTTTAATATATAAGAAGATATCTTTGATCTATTTCACACTCCTTGGTTTCGGGTCAATAGTTTCAGGATTCGTTAGTTATGGATTTGGTTTAAGAAAAATATCCTATAGTTTCTAAACTAATAATAATGTCATTCTTAAATTTTATAATATAGCTGACTCGTTAATCCAGATATGTAAAGCTTAAGCTAACCACATTAAAAAAATTGAAAAGAAAAAGTTAAACGCAAACTCATTTTGATTTGAATTCTCTTAAACAGAAACAGAACAAACTAAAACACAAAACACGCTTTTCATTTTGAAGCAAACAACACTAAAACGGAACCTGAAGCTATCATAAATCAGCCGCAACAATCCCCGACGGTGTTTCGAGCTTACTCCGCCGTTACGCCGTCGTTGACATCACGAAGCTTCAGTAGCTCCGATTCCGGACTTTGGTTTTGTTTTGTATGTGAGAATTTGGTTAAACCTTATCTCTATACTTCTAAGTTTCTTTTGTGATGATTTTTTTTGTTCTCTCTCTCGCTAGATTGAAAGATTCGTCTACGCAAAATCCGCCGCAACAATCCCCGACGGTGTTTACTCCGCCGTCGTTTTCATCACGAAGTTTCAGTAGCTCCGATTAGCTTACCGGACTTTGGTTTTGTTTTGCAGGTGAGGATTTGGTTAAACCTTATCTCTATGCTTCTAAGATTCTTTTTCTGATGATTTTTTTTGTTCTCTCTCTCGCTAGATTGAGAGATCTATAGTGATTTGATTACTTTAATTTGAATTTGAATGGATTTAATATTTTTCCCTTTTTAGCCATAATCGGAAATTTATTTGTCCAATGTTATCTGAGTTTCGTCGTCGTTGATTCTCCTTGTAACTTTACGTCTTTATTATCATCTCCTTATGTGTCTTCGAAGTTGCCAAGCTTTTGCAATTCTGTGATTTTCAAGCTAAGCATCTTTGTTCGTCTCTTTTGCTTACTTATCTGCTTTATTCTCTCTAATGATCTACAGTTTCTAATGATTTTGGTGTCTTGGGTTTGTTCTTGATTTTGTTATGTCCCCACTTGTTTATTTTCCATTTTTCTGGTAGCCTTTTAAAGCCTTATGCTCTAGACTGTTAGGCCTCCGATTTGGTTCGATTTTTTGGTTTTCGGTTAATTCGGCTAATGAATTTTGTAACCGAACTGAACTGATTAAAATTTCGGTTTGGTTTGGTTATTGAGTAATTCGGGTGATAAAAAAACTTAGAGAAATTAACCGATTTTTTTGTGTAACTGAATAATTTCGGATTAGTTCAGGTAAATCAGATAATTTGGGATTATTTAGTTTGAGTATTTTTGGTTAATCCACGTAATTGGTTTATTTTCAAAATTTTGGTTTAGTTTTGGTTTTTATATATAAAAAAATCAAAATTCGGTTAACAGGGAACCGATAACCAAACTCATTTCATTTTTGCTTCCAGTCGTTTATTGATTGATCGAAATCAAAAAGTTTGGTTCGGTTTGGTCTGCAATGGCGGGGCTATAGACAATGATTGTTCCTGTTTATATGGCCTACAAAGGTGTGTTTGTTCCTTTGATCTGAACATTAACTCTTGTTCAATTTGTTTGCTTTTCAACACAGATGTCAAATCCATCAAAAGAGTCAAGAGAAGATACCTCAGATTCTAGTCGTCATATCAGAGAAGATAATGAATATGTTAGACTAGTTATAGCTCATGAAGCTGCTCCAGCTACTGAAACAGTGTTAGCAATATCTCAATCAGAGATTCCAAGTAAAAAAACGATTTGGTGGTGGTTTAAAGCTGTGGTAGTATGTGTAGTTACTCTCTTGCTCACACTTGTTTTCGCCAAATGGGGTGTTCCTTTTGTATTCGAAAAGGTAATTCTTTTACTCAGACTCTCAAGTTTCAGATGAGTTTCTCTAATCATGTCACAAACTCTAGTTTGTGTAGGCCAGCGATTCAAAACTGAACCGTACTTGAATTTTCGGTTTTTTATTTAGTTTCGATAATCAATCAATAATCGATTGGAAACAAAATTGAAGTGGATTAGGTTATCGAGCCGAATCGATTCGTTAACCAAATTTTGTTTTTTTTGAAGAATCAAATTAAACCAAAATTCAACTCAATTTTCTAAAATAAACAAAATTAACCGAATTATTGAATAACTTGGAATTAACCGAATTATCCGAACCAAATAACTTGAAATTAAACGAATTACCCGAACCGATTGGAAATATTCTGGTTAAAGAGAAAACTCGGTTAATTTCGGTAAGTTTTATAATATTCGAATTAACCGAACTGAAATTTTTAATAGGTTCAATTCGATAACCCAACTAAAATAAGAATTACTCGAATTGATCCAAAAAAATTCGATTAAACAAAAAATCGGTTAATTTCGATAAGTTTTATACTACTCGAATTAACCAATAACCAAACCAAATCCAAATTTAATCATTCAGTTTAGTTACCAAATTGAAAACATGAATTAACCGAAAACCAAACTGAATTTCAGGGATAAGTTTGTGGATTGTAATAGTTTAATTCATTTTGTTATAGGTCCTTATTCCAATTTTGCAATGGGAAGCAACTGCATTTGGTCGTCCTACGCTTGGCATTGTTCTTGTTGTGTCCTTGGCTTTGTTCCCTGTGTTCTTGATACCTTCTGGTCCATCCATGTGGCTAGCTGGGATGATTTTCGGCTATGGTCTCGGTTTTGTTATAATCATGGTTGGAACTACCATTGGCATGGTTCTTCCTTACCTAATCGGGCTAATGTTTCGTGATCGTCTACATGTAAGAACCCTTCCTTCACCTTATCACAAGATTAACTACTTTTTGGTAGGGATTCAGTTTGGATTTGAGGGAACCGAAACACTTTTGGATCATTTCGGGTTCGGTTTAGGTTCATGTATAAAATACTAAAATTATATCAAAAAATTTAAACTATTTTAAGTAAACAATATCACAAAAATACATAAAATTGAGAATAAACAGGCCGAATCTTTGTATGCTCGACATTTGTTGCCCTGGTTTATATCTCGGAGTACTCCTATGCTCAATCTATCACCCGAAAAAGTCAAAACGATATGACTTATGATACCAAATCCAGGCAGAACGAGAATAAACTATATGATTTATATCTCGGAGTACTCATGCGGCTAATATATCAAATATTTAAAAATACTAAGAAATATTGAATATTTAGACTTAGGTTCAGATCTTTCGGATATCCATTTGTTTCTCGATTTAGTTCTGGTTTAATTCCGGTTCTTTGGATAATGAAATTTATGTTACATTTAGGGTTTTTTTCCAGTTAGAGTTTGATTCCAATTAATTTGCTCATGCCTACTTTATGCTCTTACAAAAATTGCAGCAATGGTTAAAAAGATGGCCTCGTCAAGCAGCTGTTCTTAGACTAGCTGCAGAAGGAAGCTGGTTTCATCAATTCAAAGTGGTGGCAATCTTTCGAATTTCTCCATTTCCTTACACCATTTTCAACTATGCAATCGTGGTGACAAGCATGAAATTCTGGCCTTACCTTTTGGGTTCTATAGCAGGAATGATACCTGAAGCTTTCATCTACATTTACAGGTCAGTCTAGTCTCTTGCACTTTGTCATGAAATCGAAAAAAAAAAACGTAAATTCTGAAAGCCATGATTCATAAAGGGGTGGGTGTTTGAGTTTGGTTTAGATTCATTCGGTTTTCGAGTTTTTTGGTTAATGCTTAGAGGATTTATTCGGGTAATTTTATTTTTTGGTCTGGGTTTGTTTGGTTTAAATCCTTCTGGATTCAAGAATACTGAATATTTTTGAATCCTTTCGGTTCGGTTTAGATTCATGTATTTTCAACCTTAAATTACTTAAAATACTAATATACCAAAAAATTCGTGCAAAATATCACACAAATATAAAAATAAACATGTGATCATACCAGCACTAATGCATCAGATCCCATCAAAACTCAATAGTTAAACGTACTTGCGCTGAAGTAGTATTACGATGGTTGAACTCCGTGTAAGTTTACCCAAAAAAATAAACATAAAACTAAAAGTAAAACATTAAAAATATATTAAATATTTGAGCATTAAATATTTTCTCAAATATTTATAAGTAATAATACATATTAAATATTTAGGTTAAATTTGAATCTTTCGAGTATCACTTTGGATTTCGGGTTCGGTTTGGAGTTTACCCGGATTCAAAGTGTAATCTGTTCAAATATTTCTATATTTTAATTTGGATTCGAATTGATATTTTCTGAATTCAAATTTCAGATTCTAATTTTTTGCTCTCCGTCCTAATTATTTTATGTCATATAATGGCAGTGGTAGGTTAATAAGAACATTCGCGGATGTGCAATATGGAAATCGAAGTTTGACAACAGTGGAGATTGTTTACAATATAATCTCTTTGATCATTGCGATTGTGACCATTGTAGCTTTCACTCTGTACGCGAAAAGAGCTTTGAGAGATCTTCAAAACGTAGAAGAAGGTAATGAAGAAGATGATGAAGAAGTTCAAGTACGAAAACAATCGAGATTTGAGATGGAGAATGTTGTTTTATAATCATTGATACAAAAATAAAGCTGATAAATAGATTTTTGTATAAAGGATGGATTATATTAGTTTGACTGATTCTAGTTTTTGAAATATGCTGTCTATAAAAATATTTGAAATATTTTGTTACTAAAGTAATTAACAAAAGGCATTACGATTTTGAATCCAAAAATTAAAACTAATACAAATTGAATATAATTTATATATTTATATAATTATTATTAAATATTAAATTTACATTGGTTGAATCATCTTAATCTCAATAAAAATCAATTGTTATACAATGATTTTAATTTGTTAAAACGGTTTATATAATGAAAATTCGATATTTATTAATATTAATTTAAAATTTTTAGATTTATTTTTACTTATAAATAAATTGAAATGTTCTTAACTTAAAATTAAAAGTTTGATTTTTTTAATGTTTAATTGTTTTACAATTATTTTTTTTGTTAAAATGCAGTTCATTCACTAAATATTATTTGTCAATCACAAACTAATGTCATAATTAACTTCATAAACCCATACTAAACGAAATCAGACCCAAAATTAAATTTGCTCGACCCGATTCATGACCTGAACCCGAGATTTTGGGCTTCAAGAAAGCCCCAACATATTGCATTGAAAAAAACATAATTGATTTTGACTTGACAAATAAAAAAACAAAAGAAAACAAATAATTTGGATTTGGTTTTCTAATTGTCGTCTCCAAATTCGCCACTTCTTCTCCAAAAATCAGAGTATAAACAAGACCATCACACAGAACAAGGCGTGAACTCTTTGTGAAGAAATACACACTGTTTCTTCTCTCATTTCATAATCATGGTATGGTTTCATCTCTTTCTATCATCAGTTTTTGAATTATAGTTTAATACTTTTTCCAATTGTCAATAGGCGAATTCGAGCTCTGAGAAGAAGGATAAACTTAAGCTCTACTCTTACTGGAGAAGCTCTTGCGCTCATCGCGTCCGTATCGCTCTCGCTTTAAAAGGTCCTTTATTCTCTTTTGTTTTTCTGGTGATTTTGTGAAGTAGAGTGTTGTGATTTGATTTGAATTTTGGAATCGATTGTGTTTAGGGATTGAATATGAGTATATAACAGTTAATCTTCTCAAAGGGGATCAATTCGATGAAGGTATGTAGTTTCCAGTTGTTTTTACTGTATTCTATGATTCAAAGATTTTCAGAAAAAGTTGAAACTATATAGTAATTAGCCCTGGGCATTCTGATTCGGGTTTGGGTCGGTATTTTCGGATTTAGGGCTTTTGGTTATTGAAGTCAAAGTTCCATTCGATATTTTTTCAGTTNNNTTTCAGTTCGGGTTTGGTTTGGTACCTTTCGAATTCACGTCGATTCAGGTAGAGAAATGGAGAACTGATAAAGTACCGAATACCTTTTGGTCCAGTTCGTTGTGTCCAATTTGGTACTTAAATGTGATTAAAACTCCCGAAAATTCTCATTCAACATAAGTTTATTGTCAAAATATAAAAAAATAACTCGAAAATAATCGTACAACATAAATCTGGTACTAAAATGTAACAAAAAAAAATCGCTCAAATGTAACAAAAAAAATCCGAAAATACTCCTACAATATGGTACTCAAATGTAACAAAAAAAACCGAAAAGTACTCGTATATTTTGGGTTATTTCGAATACCATTCAATTCTCATTCGGGTTGGTACCGGTTCTTTGGGATTAGGAGTTTAGGATTCAATTAATACTATTCTACCGATTCCGGGTTGGTTCGGTATCTTGTTTCGGTTCTGTACTTATGTACCGAGTTTTATGCTCAGGGCGAATAGTAATCATGTGTGAGTGAGAGATGCATAAGGATTAGACTTCAATTTTTGCATCTGAATTGGTTATGAGTATATATACATCATTTACTGATGAATGATTTCTTATATAAAAAAGTCTGTCGTATTGATCCTCAAGATTTCAAGAAGATCAATCCAATGGGAACTGTACCTGCACTCATAGATGNGGGAACTGTACCTGCACTCATAGATGGTGATATTGTGATATCAGATTCCTTTGCCATTATAATGGTTAGTAAAAACTCATTTAGGTTCTGTGGTTTGGTGGATCATAAGCAACATTTAATCAATTTGTGGATGGGTTTTTGTTTTGGTTATTGACAGTATTTGGATGAGAAGTATCCTGAGCCACCTCTCTTGCCTCGTGACCTTCATAAACGAGCTATAAACTATCAGGTAATTCGATCTTTTGACCTTGGTTACAGGTGTTGCTTAAAGTTTCTGTTCTTGTGTAGTTGTTATGAGATAGACTGTCCTGGCCAAAAAACACACCAAAAGGTACTCGACACTATGGGTTCTCCATTTCTCTACCNNNNCCGAATCAACCGGAACCCGAAAGGTATTGAACCCAAACCGAAATTGAAAATAACCCGAATGGGACTTCGACTTGAAGTACCAAATACCCTGAAATGTACCGAACCCAAACCAAAATTGAAAAAGACTCGAATGGGACTTTGACTTCAAATACCGAAAACCCGAAAGTACCTACCCGAACCCGAGAATTGAATGCCCATGACTAGTCCTGCTTCTCAGTCTCTTGGAATTTATGCAGATTGTGGAGGAATATAATGATTGTTCTTTGTTTTATATATATATATTTCAGGCAGCGAGTATTGTCTTATCTGGCATACAACCTCATCAAAATCTGGCTGTTATTGTAAGGACTTGAGATATATCAATTTCTTAGATTCTAATGTTGTGGTTTCTAGATAAAGCAAACCTATTTACATTTTTCAATTTTTCAGAGGTATATAGAGGAGAAGATAAATACAGAGGAGAAAACTGCTTGGGTTAATAATGCTATCACAAAAGGATTCACAGGTTAAAACTAAGACATATTATAAATGTTGTACTTGATACATTTTGTTGAAAGAGTGCAAAAACTTTGTGTTCATGCTTTATGCTTGTTACCATTCACTTCTTTGATGTTTTACTGTTATACTGAGATGTCTCATTTCTCTATCAGCTCTTGAGAAACTGTTGGTGAGTTCCTCTGGAAAATATGCAACTGGTGATGAAGTTTACTTGGTATTTTCTCTAAATCTCTATGGATTTTCTCTAGTTAGTATTGTTTCTCTTCTTTATTATAGTGAAGCATTGTTTTGTTTTTCAGGCTGATCTATTTCTAGCACCACAAATCCATGGAGCAATCAACAGATTCCAGATTAACATGGTACTTTCTTCTTTTCTTAACTCTGAATTTGGTCCCTGCAATTTAGATTTAGATACTTCAATCGTAGTCACTAGGCCTGTGATTTTTACCCGAACCAGAATTTTTGGTTTTCGGTTTGACTTTGGTTTGATTTTGGTTTGGGTCAACTAACCAATCAGAACATTCGGTTAATCGGTTCGGTTCGATTTCTGTTATTTTATTATTTTTTAATAATTTTTAAAAATCTAACCCAAATCTAAACAAATTATTTGAAAAGTATACAAAATCATCGAGAATACCCGAACTGAATTAACCGAAATTGTCCAAATTAGTATGAAAAATCCTAAATTAACTGGGATCATCCGGTTTAACCAAAAAATTCGGTTAATTTCGGTAAATGTTTTAATAATTGATTTTACCTAACCGTTTTTCGGTTAATTTCGATGAAATTTGGGAAAACTGAATTAACCAACTAACCGAATTACCCGAACTGGACTAATCGAATACACTGAAATCGCAGGGCTAGCAGACACATTGTTAGATTCTGCCTCGCAGCTCCAAGTTTCTATTTATACAATTTGGTAAAATTTTGAAAATAACCCGAAATAACTGGAAATACCCGAGCTGAATAATCCAAAATTATTTGAATTACCCGAACCAATCCAAAATTATCCGGTTAAATAGAAATTTCGTTTAGTTTCAGTAGAATTTTAACAACACCAAGAACCAAACCATTTTCTATTTCCATTAATTTATGTGAAATTCTTGTAAACCGAATTAACAGATTAACCGAACTACATGAATCGATAAAACCGATTTAACCAAAACGCCTAGTAGCATGGATCATATGTTATATCTCTATCTCACACTCTTAGTTTCTATTTGTACAAATTTGGTAAAAACATATTGTTCTCATGTATTGATCTATACAGGAACCATACCCAACACTTGTAAAGTGTTACGAGTCATACAAAGATCATATTGTGTTTCAAAATGCAGTTCCAGAGAAGCAACCAGATGCTCCTTCTTCCACTGTCTGATCTTTTATGAATCAGTTTAAACTACTCTCAGCTTCAATAAAACCTCAGAGACGACGACGACGACAACAACAAAAAAAGTAATAATAATACCAAATAATACCTTGTAATCATAAACATGTAATCATCATAAAGACTGTCTCTTAAGACTTTGGACTGTCTTAGATTCTGAAGTTGTTGATGCTCTTAAGGATCTTAAAGACAAATTATATGAAAATTAATCAAAGAGATGACCAAGATCAATCTGGATTAATAACTAATTAGACGTAGTCTTTCCTTGGCCGATGGATTATAGGTTCGTGTTTTGATTTTTTGGTTTTATAAAAATGTAGTTTTTCGGAAATAAATTCTATATCGATTTGTTTTCTGATTTGATTTGTTTCGATTTTACATAAAATATTAGTGTAAAAATAAACATAAATAATTTAAATAATATTATAGATTTAAAATATTTTTAAACCATTCAATTTTATAGAATTTGATTATAGTTCGAACAAAAAAATTTGGTATTATTTTTTATATATCCATTAAGATTTCTATAAAGTTTAATTTAGATATGGTTTGATAAATTTTGGTTTGGNGTTTGGTTCAGTAATTTTGCTTAATTTTAGTAAACTGTTTTGACTAATGAAGCTGGAGGCTAGTGCAGTAAAGAGAGAAAGAGTTCAAAGGCTATGCTTGATTTGTTGAGAGGTCCTTGTTGAAGCAATGAGAAGTTTGGAGATTTTTAAAAACAAAGATTAGAGCTTACCTTAAAACTTGATATGGAAAATTTAACAAAGTAAAATCGTGTTTAGGTTTTAGTAATAACTTCTAGTTGATGGGTGATATAGTTTACTAATTTTGGGTTAAGTTTGCATGGATGTACAAAATTACCGAACCTAATAATAATTTACCAATTGAACCAAATGGCAATTTACCAAATTCAATCTTAAATCGAATTTCAACCAAATTTTGTAAAAATATGAATATATAAAAAAAATTTGAAGACCAAACTTATCGAACCAAACTCAGATTCCATAAAATCAAATAATTTAAACAAAACAATATTTAATTATATAGATTAACTAAATATAAAGTAAAATATATTTAAATGTATTTAACATTTATACTATTAAATCAAATTAATTATTTATATTTATTTTATTCTAATACTTTTATGTAATACAGAAAAAATAAAATTTATTCCTGAATCGAAATAAAATTTATTCTAAATAAACATACTTTTAAAAATAAAAATATCTAAATAACCGAACATTGGTATTTACTTTGCTAACAACAAAATTATGGATTTTTATTTCCTTCTGTTATTTCCAATAGCTACTCGTTGACCTTCATAAGAAGATAAATTAACAAAAAAAAGATCCGTGAGAGATTTCAATAATACACACAAAAAAACATGAAATCCATATATTACATGCAGAGACAAAACTTGAAAATTGTCGTTTAGAATCGTTGACTTTCGATAAGAAACTTCCTCAATAGAGAATAATAGATCCAAAACAGAAGATGAAGACATTAATTTATAAAAAAAATACAAAAAAAACAAGAGAAAATTATGTAATTATTTTGTTGATAATATAAATAAAGTCAACGGAAGAAACAGACAAAGAGATTCACGAGATATTGGCCTTTTCATTTAATTCATTTTTTGTTATTTGTCGAAACAAAGAGACATTTCATTTATTTCTTCAGTACAT
>OVAO01010072.1:0-10352 GCA_900406285.1 Biscutella auriculata
GTAATCCATACAGATGTGTCATCGAGACACCATCCATACATATATGTCACTGAGGCGTCATAATCTGTTAGTTTTTATGTTTACGTGATTGGTTGACTGTCATAAGTATAACATGAATACGCTATCGATTGATTTCAGTGACCTATAAAAAANAAATAAAAATGAGTTTCCATGAGAATAAGAAAAACTCAAACAAAAGGCTTTTTAGACATTTCTATGAATGAAAGTGTCTAAAATCACTAAAGTGCCTTAAATGACTATTGCTTATGCTGAAAGTGTGTTTTTGAGGGAATAACTCTTAATTCTTTTGTTAAATTTCACACTATCAATCACATAATTGTGATTTTGTTAGGAAAGTGGATGTCACGTGTCATCGCGGGAGAGCACCCCCTTCCTCTTTTATATATTAGATGTTTATCTTATGAATCATTGCAACATTTACTAATGATTCATTGCAACTTTTGATGATAAATAATTATAATAACCACTGGTTTCATACTGTTACAAAATCTCACCGATTTTCTGGACTATTACCTATAAAATCAACATGATTTCCAAAAACTATATAGTTTTAGTGTTCTACAAGTGACTATTATCTACCAAATAAATATAATTACACAAAATATTGAATTCCAACTTTTACAAGATCTCTGGATTTATGGATAATTATCAACAAAATAAGCATAATTTCTCAAAATACAAAATTCTACCGTTTTATAAAATATATTTTTTGTTGGCTATTATCTACCAATTAGCATAACTTCCAAAAATATAAAACTCTAATGTTTTACAAAACCTCTGAAGTTTTATGGGTTAGTATCCACTAAATCAGCATATTCTAAAATACAAAATACTAGCATTTTACAAAATCTCTCAATTTTTGTGGGTTATTATCCACCAAATGATCATAATTTCATAAAATACTAAATTTTAGCGTTTTACCAAGTCTCTCAATTTTTATAGCATATTATCCACCAAAATAACATAATATCCAATAAGACAAAATTCTATTGTTTACAAAATCTCTTAATTTTAAGGAATAACATCGATTAAATGAGCCTAATTTCTCTAAATACAAAATTCTAACTTTTTACAAAGTCACTTAGTTTTTATGGACTGTTTTCTGCAAAACTATAATAATTCCTCAAATAATTATCATAGTTCTTTACAAAATATTTCAGTATTTGTGTACTATTATCCACCAAATTGTTATTAATTTCCAAATACAACATCTATCATTTTAAAATATCCCTCAAATTAGTATAATTTTATAAAATACAAATTCTAATGTTTTACAAAATCTCTCAATTTTTATGGATAATTATCCACCAAATCAACATAATTTTACAAAATAAAAAGTTTTACCGATTTATAAAATCTCTCTTTTTGTTGTCTATTATCAACAATATCATTATATTTCTCAAAATACTAAATTTTAGCGTTTTACGAAATTTCTTAGTTTTACGGACTATTACCACCAAATAAACATAAGTTTACAATATAAAAATTATACTACTTAACAGAATCTCTCAAATTTTATGGATATTATCCACCAAGAGAACATAACTTCCCAAATAAAAAATTCAAGCAGGTTTACAAAATTTTACTGTTTTTACGGACTATTATCCACCAAATCTTCATAATTTCTCAAAATACAAAATTTTAGTGTTTTATAAAATCGGATGGCTATTATCCATCAAATGAGCATAATTCCCTCAAATACAAATTTCTAACGTTTTATAAATCTCTTGATGTTTTTGAAATATTATCCATAAAATCAACATATTTTCCCAAAATATAAAATTTAACGGTTTACCAAATCTAACAATTTAAAATATTTATCATATCATCAAATTTCCAAAAATACTAAATTATAGCGTTTTAAAACTCTCTGTCTCTTTTTGTAGAACATTTTTCATTAAATCAACATAATTTCTTAAAATACAAAATTCTAATCTTTTACAAATCTCTTTGTTTTGTAGACTATTATCCCCAAAATAAACATAATTTCTAAGAAAGTATAAAAGTCTAGCTTGTTACAAAATCTATCAAATTTTGTGTACTCCATCAAATGAGTACAATTTCACAAAATACAAAATTTTAATATTTTAAAAAATTTCTCAATATTTAAGGATTATTATCCATCAAATCAATATAGTTTCTTTTCGAAAAATAAAATACTGAGATAGAAAGACATCGCTATATAATGATTAAAGTAATTCTTTTCGAAAATTGGNCCAAATGAGTACAATTTCACAAAATACAGAATTTTAATATTTTAAAAAATTTCTCAATATTTAAGGGTTATTATCCATCAAATCAACATAGTTTCTTTTTGAAAAGACAAAGTACTGAGATAGAAAGACATCGCTATATAATGATTAAAGTAATTCTTTTCGAAAATTGGAAACCCAAAAACGAGTTTAGATGGTCTAGAGTAATACATAAAACAGCTTTGTCCCTCTAACAGCTCCAAGTATCTTCACTAAAAATTGAGAAACTGTTGACCAAAACTGAGGCAACGGACTCANCGAGTTTAGATGGTCTAGAGTAATACATAAAACAGCTTTGTTCATCGCAGACAAAAACGAAGCTTTTATTATTCGATCCTAAAACAGCTTTGTCCCTCTAACAGCTCCAAGTATCTTCACTAAAAATTGAGAAACTGTTGACCAAAACTGAGGCAACGGACTCAACTATTCCCATAATTGAAATTTTACACAAATGCAAAAATTAAGAAAACGCCAACTCTTCCTTTCACGGCGACACGTTGGTCACTGGAGGAGGAGATTAACGCGAAAATTGATTTTGGATTACGTTTGTTGACTTACGTTTAGTCTTACGTTTCAATAATAATTATATTTTATGAGTATAAAGTTTTATTAAATGAATTAAGTCCAATTTTTTTCAATTCAAATGTAATTTATGAATATTTAATTGTAATTCTATGATGATATATATAATGATTTATAAATATATTCATAATATTAAATCCCAAAAAATCTTTTCAAACCTATACCAACAAACAGCACATCATAGATCAATATTTAAACACTATTATTATTAATCAAATAATTATTTTATTTATCTATATTAAATATTTAAATAGCTATTTTTCAATAGTTATTATCAATTTATGTTTAAATTCTCTATATTTTAGATTAAAGAAATATATATCTCTAAAAAGGTAGAATAAGGGATATATGGTTATATTAATATTAAGAAACATGTGTGATATATTAAAATCAGTTATAATAATATATATTTTTAATAATATATACATTGGCATATTATGTAAATCACATGTGGGGGTAAACTTATTTTATAAAAATATTTCTAAATTAATATATAGGAGATTGTGATTATCGGTGGAATAAATAAAATTTATATGATAAATATTATCATATTATCATATTCCAGAATTAAACAAAATAAATAAAAAATTAATAATAAACAAATACAATAATAATAATAAACAAATACTATAAATTAATGTGATTTAGTTACAACATGGTTGTTACACTTATTGAATTAATTTATTTTTAATAATATGTAATATTAGATATTGTAACAATGGCATTTATATAATATATCTAGTAAATTAATCATTTTTTATATTAATCTGAAAAACTCTAAGGTGATGAAACATCATCATGGCATAACGTAAATAACACGTAATGAAAAGGTTATTTTTATAAAATGTTTCTGAATTAATGTATAGGAGATAAAAAGACTATAACGTGATTATTTTCACATATGACGCGAATAATTATTTAATACTATCTATGTTCCCCTATATCTAATATTTGAGGTTTTTATTTTTTTATTTTAAATGATGTTTTCGATTTTCAATGTAAAAATTTAATTTAAAAATTATTTATATTATATTTAAAAAAAAGATAAATTTAATTATGTTTTTGTGTTTTATTAATGAAGATAAAAAATTTAAATATCAAATGATAAAGAATGGATAATACACGATATATCAATCAATTTGTAAATAAATAGGAAAATCCAAATATTGGATGCATACAGAGATTATACCAAATCAAAGAGCAACACGGTCGTTGCACCTAACACGCTAGAATTTTCAGAAGACGACTCACTAGTCACAGAATTGTAACAGAAAACTCACCGGAGCCACCATGTGCGATGGAGACTGCCGCCCTCTTGGTTTCCTCTTAGGCCTCCCCTTCGCTTTCCTCTCTCTCCTTCTCTCCATTGTAGGTGTCATTATCTGGATCGTTGGGTTAGTTCTCTCCTCATCTCCCTTTTTTCCCCTCTTTTACTTTCTATTTCTCCTCCTATTGCCAGTGCCATCTCTGTCTCACTGATTTCGCATGTTGCTGTTGCTGCTATGTTTAGAGTTTGCGATGTTTTTTTTTCCTTTTTGAAGAAATTCGAAATTTGAGTTGATTGGAGTATTCTTTTTCGGAAACTTGGAACTAACGAACATATAATCATGGGTTGATATATGAATGAAGTAATTGGAATTTGGGATTTGATCGTACTAATCATTTTGATTTCGCAGATTGTTGTTATCATGCATATGTCCTTGTTGCTTATGCGTGACTGTACTAGTGGAGATTGCAATAGGTTTGATCAAAGCCCCAATTCATGTTATGGAGTGGTTCACTTCCAAGATACCTTGTTGATCTTCTTCTTAATCTTAGTATTGTGTGTTTGCTTTTATATGCTGGTGAAGAACTGAGACTTGGTGCCTTAGATTCTTTTGTTCTTTTGTGCATAAATAACATTCTCCCAGGATTTTCTTACAAGTTTTAACATGTGTGTGTGTTAGCTATATACTCATGGTAATCTGCATTCTTCTTATTTGTCTCCATCTTTATCCTTTATCCTATCGCCATCGAGCTTCCATGTCCCATCATTCATTTGAACCATCCTTTTGTTCTCAAGAACCCACCAATAGCCAGGCACTAGGTACTTATCTTCAAGCGCATCTAAACCCTTGTTGATCAGTGCAATATATCTGTTAATCTCTAGCTTGAATTCCCCTTCATTGTGTTGCATCCCTGCCAGGCCGTGCAAGTAAGCCTCCAGGTTATGGTAATGCCCCAGGTTCAGAGACCGTTTCAAGTACTCTGATTTCAACGTGTTGATCAGAAGCTCCTCTCCCACATCTGTGAACAGTACCGGGTAACGCGTTATCACGTCCGACACATTTGTTATTCTTAAGATGTTGAGGTATTTGTAAGAGTCGACGAGTCTTTTGAAGTTGAGGTCACAGATGTGGGGAATTCCAAATGCAAAAACCGTATAACAACAAAGCCTGACCTGAAGACTTGTTGTGGTCTGATGCCATTCGTTATGGACAAAGTCTGTGGCGGATAGAATCGAGAGAACTGCACCCAAGCTATGGCCTGTCAAGTGATGCTTACTTCTTCATCTTTATACAATTCTAGTAACCTTTTGAGCTCTCCTTGAACCTGAAAACCAAAACAATTATGTATAGAGCCAAAACTAGTCAAACTCAAAACTGACTGAGCTTAACTCGGAGGACAGCTAGGCAGACAGTTCACAAGTTATAGCAACCCTTAAATCAAGCGTGAAGGTAGTAAGGAACAGTTATTTTAAGAGACCTGTTTTCGTGCACTGGTCTTGTCGAAAGGTGAGCGCGGATCATCGCTTGTATAAAGAGAAAGCCAACCATTGGCAACGCAAGGCGGATCATTAGGGTCCTCTGGGTTAGTTCGAGGGAAAACCTAGAGAGCTGATTCTAGAGGGAAATCAAAATCGTTAGCCCACTCGTACAGTTGAATGGTCCCTCGCCATGCTACAACAATGTCCCTCCTCCCTAACAACTCCTTGCCTTCGTCTGTAGACACGGCTACGTAACCCAACCAGTTAGACTCCCTGTTACATGCTTCCCTTGACCATGATTTTAGTATGAAACACTCGGGTAACCTTATGGACGACGTCCCATGTATGTGGTACCTAGATGATTTACATACATGGGTAGGGGTATAAAAACTAAACCAAAGTTTCTTAGCCGGAAACAGTCGTATTATATAGGTAGATACGCTTGTTACCTGTAAGGGTTGGCTTTGAGATAGCCAGCTCGAGCAAAGAGGTCTCCCTTGGCGTAGCAGTTATCTCCTACATATTGGGACCGATGGTCGCTATTAAAGGCAAGGTACCCGACCTCAGCCAAGTCCCCGTAGTGTAATAAGATGTATCGGCGTAGATCCAAGTCAATAGGATCAAGCAAGTCTTTCCATTTGCTAATACCACTCAGTTCCTTCCATCTCATACCAATATCTCCAACCATTTTTTTCGCTGTTCTTCTGGACCTAACGTCCTCCTCTCCTCTTTGTGTCGTTGTAAAAATTTATTCAGAGTTTTCAAAAGTTTGTATAATGCGTGAAGTATTGGTCCTTAATACATGCCCTTCACATAAGTTTTGCCTTCTGTTAAAAGTCTTGAAAAGGTATACTTTCGCATGTTATTATACTTGATTTAGATAGAAATGAAATTACCAGAAATAACATGGAGAAATTATGCATCTGCTAGTAGTAACGTTAGTTACGTTTATAAGATTTAATTAACAAAGTAGGAATCTCGAACACAATCTCAAAAATTATTTATATGAAGTTAGAAAAAATCAATATGTAAACACAAGAACTGTGTAGTAAGAGATGCGTATAGAAGTAATGTCCAAGGCTGCAATCTAGACGCTTTGTAATACCATTGTAGAGAATTGGGTCTTTGCGATACTCTGAGAGAGTTGTGAGACCGAGGAGATGGACCACCGGTTTCTTAATTCTGATCAATACTTTTTTAACCACAATCCAACCTAAGGGAAATCCTCCGGGATATATTTAACCTATGAACGGCTGAGTTTGGCCCATGCACGACTTCAGTGGTTCGTTCCACTCTCTTCCATTGGTTCAAACACACAGTCACAGTTAATCAATGTTTTGGAAACTTACACGTAGCTAGTCAATGCTCTCTCTTCATTTTAGCTAGCTGTTTAATTATGACCATTTATACATATTAATATTGAGATAAGAAACACACTATGAGGACTGGTCCTTCCTTTGGAACAAATTGGAAATTTAAAGAGACAAAACTAGAAATCTATCATTACACAACTACCACGAGAAAGGCTTTTTCCCACACCTTTTCATAAATGCAAACAATTTATTTAAACATTTTTAACTGAAAATCATAAAAGAAAGTCCATAAAAATGTGATAAGATAAGGCCCTTATTTATTGTGTATGTAACCAGAGGAAGCATTTTAAGCTGCTTCTTATGTTTTCGCTCTCAGCACAATCTTTATATACAGAGAGAAAGAGAGACAGAGCTATATTCTCTGTACCATTAATATTTTACAGAAGCTCCCATTCAAATTCTTCTGATGACCGGTTTTCCTCACTCTGCTTCGGATCATCACCACATTCTCTGCCATTTTCAACATCTTCTGCGTACCATTGACGTGCAAGTCTCTTGTATTCTTTTTCTCTGTTTTGCTTCGTTCTTGAAGATATAGCGTCTCGGATCTTCTGTAGAATCAATTTATCATAAGGCGGTGTTACTTTCTTCGTGATGATAAATGCGAACATTGAAACAAATAAAGAGAAAGATAGTGAGATAGACGAAACCTTGTAAGGTTTGTGTCTATCATTCTCCTTAATAACAGGAAAAACACAATGTAATTCGTCTCCATCCACAAGTATACAGCTTTCTTCAACTGATCTTTCACTAAGATGTGGGAGAATCTCTGACTTCTGCTCTGAGACAGAACTAGGACTTGTCTCCTTCGAATCCTCATCGGTTTCCTCTCTGCAATCTGAGCAGAAGAAAGAAACCATATCCAAGATTAAGTTAATTGCTTCAAATTATGAGCTAGGTTCTCCCCTTTTGCAATCCATTCTCAATGCAAGTAGCACAAAACGATAAAGAATTGCATTATAAATGAAATTTAACTCCCAATTGGTACAGAATATGATCGTTTACCAGGATCCAGTTCAAGAACTCATACTTCAAAGGAACGAAATTGAGAAGGAAATAAAAGTTTGAAAGTACCATCAGATCCTGCAGGTAAGCTAGTGGCAAAAGTTGGTTGAATCTCTGAATAATCATCTTGACTTCTAACAGAATTAACCAAGGTCAGACCGTGATGATTTTCGGTTCTATCGTCTTTCTGACATCCCTCTTTTAAGATGAGTCTTTCCAGTTCACCAGGAGGAGAATCACTTGTGTTTACAGTTCCCACATCATCATTCACACGAGTTGTATGAACCACTGATAAACTAGTTGAGTCTTTCTTTATACAAGGCCTGGTGACTTGAGAAAATTCCTCTTTTCTAAAGATCTTTTTGCGACCAAGTCTTGTTCTTCTATATGGACCTCCAAAACTATACTGCCTTGGAGAGGTACAGATATCATAATCATCTGCATCGATACCACGGAATTTCATTGCACATCCATCTTTCTTCCCCTCAGTTACCTCTTGTTCTTGCTTCACATCTCTGGTTTTTCGGTTCATGCTTTCGCCTTTCTTTTTGAAGGAACAAACAGGAGCGTATTCATGTAACATCGAAGCAGGTAATGGTTTTCCGGAATCAGCAGAATCATCGGGAAGCAAGTCTTGAACCACATCCGAATAGAATTTCTTGACAGAGTTACCAACCGTCTGAACTTGGTTCTCAACGTATTTTGCTGTGTCCTAAAAGCATAAAGAAGCAAACCAAGAGTTAAACAAAAAAGATGCAATCAACATGGTAAACAGTTACAAATGCTTACACAACAAAGCATTTTACCTGCACGATAATTTCTTCAACCTCTAAGCACATTGCTTCAAACTTTTGGTACACATTTCCAACCCACGTTATACCTTTAAAATCCATTATTTCTCAGAATCGAAGAACGCTCTTGTGTGCGTTCTGTTACAAAGAAGAGAGAATTCAGAGAGAGGAAAAGCAAAAAGAGGAATCGTACACACAAAACCAATTCTTTAGTTAGAGAAAACAGGGAGGCAAGAGAATAGATGCAGCTTGAGTTGATGTATATATGTAAGAAAAAGACAGTTGCTTGGCCGTTATGTCAAAGAGATTATACAAGAGAACATGTCTAATGCAACTTCTAAGTAAACCCTTTGTATAGGTGTTTCCACCAAATGATCGATATTCCCAAATCCTAGGAGCCTTCTAGACGCTTTCTTCTTACAAAAAAAAAAAGAAAAAAAATATCCTTTTACATATCTTTGATCCCTTGTAGTTAGATCGTTTGACTGTACGAACAAGCTATCTCAATGTATCACACGTTTCAATTGCTCTAGGAATTAATCAGAAAATATGTAGAACTCGAAAATAGAAAGTTTTAAAATTGTGAACACCAAAGCTTAGCCCTTGAAAACAATCAAGATCACGTGACAAACCCAAAGCATCTCTTGGTTCTAGAGAGAAACGACCATTAAACTCTTACGGAAAACACCGAAAGGAAAACAAAAATATATTCAAGTTTCCAGATTCTTAAATTACCGGAAAATTGTTTGTAAGGATCAACCAGTATTTCGATGAACAATTAAAAAGAAGTTAACATATATGCAAAGTTGAAACTGTATGATTTAAGAATTTAAGCTCTGTTCTCAAAATTTAAACATTTATAAAAAAAACAAAGAATTTTCGCGGCGAGAGAAGCATACTTTTGAGAAGTTCGAAACCCAAAACGTGAGAGAAGAGAAATTCGCGACGGAGGAAGAAAACGTGATCAGAAGAAGAAAAAACCCTAAAACCCGGAAAACCTCTTCTGGAATCAATCATAAATTGAAAATGAAGAAAAAGGAATAATATGAGGATAAGAGAGAAGAGAGACGGATCATTAACCTCAAAGCAAAGTAGAAAGGATCAAACGAANAAACCCAAAACGTGAGAGAAGAGAAATTCGCGACGGAGGAAGAAAACGTGATCAGAAGAAGAAAAAACCCTAAAACCCGGAAAACCTCTTCTGGAATCAATCATAAATTGAAAATGAAAAAAAAGGAATAATATGAGGATAAGAGAGAAGAGGGATCATTAACCTCAAAGCAAAGTAGAAAGGATCAAACGAATTTCTGGTTTCGCACTCGATTAAGATTTGTGGGGTTTTTCGAGCAAGATTAGAGATATAGTAAGTTGAAGCGATGAAGCAAAAACAATGGCAAAAACATCAAACTTTAAAAAGATCCATCTCCGGGTTCGGGTTTTACTCACCCGTTTTTGTTCTTATCCGGGGCCCAGAAGTGCGTTGACTGTATTTTATCCATTATTTTTACAAGGGAAAATAGTGAACATCTGCTTTTTAATCTCAACACGTGGCTCGCAAGTGGCTCTCTGTTGATTCCATTCC
>OVAO01010242.1:0-13579 GCA_900406285.1 Biscutella auriculata
ATTATTTTATGTCCACGCGCACTTCACGTGTTGTCCCATCGTTCCACGAAACCGTCCGCTTGAGAAACACAAGGAAAAAAGGAAAAAGAAATTTCTGGAACAACATTTCCTCTTGGCATCATGATATTCAATTAAAAGTGTACACGCGTCAATGCTTCAGAAACTCCCCCTTTGGCGACACGTGTCGATCAGTAACGCTTCATAAAATGCTACTACTCGCGACTCAGTTCCTCGCATCCATCTTCTTCTTAGGGTTTGTTTTCAACGAGATTGAGATCTCCAGTCACTGCCAGAACGTAGGAGTATGTGTTTCTTCCATTTGACAGATTCCTGATCTTCTTTTCTATCACTTTTTTGGAGTTTCTTCTTTCTTCTGTTTTACTTATGACTAGCCTATTTACCAGAACTCTCTTATGCTTCGCTGAACTCGGACATGCATGCTCTTGCTTTTCCTGGAAAAGCTCTAATTTTTAGACTTTGGGTTCTGCTTATCATTCCTGTATCTTTTGTTTAATTTTAATTGCTGATACTGAATAGTACCCCATATCTTATCCGTATGTGTAGTTCTGTAGCTGTTGTGATCCGAGAGCAGAGCAATGGAACATTCAGAAGAGGCCCAGCCACAACAAGGAGTGATGGATTACGCACCTCCTCGTGCGTATCACAGTAACCCGCCAAATGCAGCGTCTCATATGGCATTTCAGCAAGCCCACCACCACCAGCAACTCCACCTGTTCTGGGCCAACCAATTGCAAGAGATCGAGCATACTACTGATTTCAAGAACCACAACCTCCCGCTGGCACGCATTAAGAAGATCATGAAAGCTGACGAAGATGTGAGAATGATCTCTGCGGAGGCTCCGGTGATCTTCGCCAAGGCCTGTGAGATGTTCATACTGGAGTTAACGCTACGTGCTTGGATCCACACTGAGGAGAACAAGAGGAGGACATTGCAGAAGAATGACATAGCCGCTGCTATATCCAGGACCGATGTATTTGATTTCTTGGTGGATATAATCCCAAGGGACGAGCTCAAAGAAGAAGGGTTAGGGGTCACCAAAGGGACCATATCTACGGTGGTGGGTTCTCCTCCATACTATTACTTGCAGCAGCCAGGGATGATCCCTTGGCCCCAAGCGAATTCAGAGCAATTCCATGATCATCTGTAAACACTTCATGGTGTATGCCTTTTTCAATTTCCAGTGTCCTCTGTAATGGTGGTACATATTCGTATTCCAGATCTGACATCTTTGGCAATGCAATTTCTCTTCTCTTCAGCAATAAATAATAACACTATCACCAGCCAAGACCGTTCATGTGATTGCTGCTACTTTACAACTAATTTTCTTTAACCTATCAGAAGCTTGGTATCTTACAACACATAATTTGTATCGTCCTCCGTGGATAAAAACCTTACTTTATTTGTACATGGATCCAAAGATATAAGTCCCTTCTCGCCATTCAAGTTGCAGGCAGGTGGTTTATTTCAAGTTTATCTTCTTCTGACTCCATACATTCCGTATAAGCGTTTCATGGGTTGCCTTATGAGTAACGAATTAAAGAGAATGCTGCCACTTCAATCATTTACTTGAAGACATGGCTTCCTCAATCCTTCTTATCACAATGCTAAGAGGGCTTCTCACTTGGAGAGCTTCAACAGCTGCCCGATGTGCCGTCTTGTGCCACTTGAGTAGATTGTAAGATTGAAGCACAGACCACCGGGCTTGATTTGACATCTGTATGATCAAACAATGCTTAACAATCTGTACACTTGTGCAAGAAAAGTGTAGTCACATCGGATATCTTATTTTCACTAGACCTGAGCAATGGATAATGGTGGTTGCAGGAGGAGTGAGATGCTCCTGAACAGATTTTCATCATTCTCCCCACCTTCAGCCTCGCCATAAACTAGCGCTTCAGCTGCAATCCCAGCAAATAGAACCATGCTATACCTAAGAGAGATCGAACCACCATTAGGATTGTGAATGAGATAAAGTCCACAGGGAGAGAAAAACATCTTAACGGACAATCACCTATCAAATGAGCTACCGCTAAGTCGTCCCTCAGCAATCTCTTTCTCCATCTTTTGATCCCAGAATTGGGTTCCAGCCTACAAAAACACATGAAAATCCAGTTATGTACTCAGTTCCATTTGTAGATAAAAGGTTTCTAGAATCAAAGCACTACAAGATACTAAAATAGCATAATCCTACAGTACATCCTAATTCTACCTGGCCTTGAACCCCCATTTGCATGGCAACAATTGGGTCCAATATCACNAGTTCCATTTGTAGATAAAAGGTTTCTAGAATCAAAGCACTACAAGATACTAAAATAGCATAATCCTACAGTACATTCTAATTCTACCTGGCCTTGAACCCCCATTTGCATGGCAACAATTGGGTCCAATATCACACCACGGATCGGGCAGCCCATGAGGTATGCTGTACAGCAGAGAAACTGGAATTGTTAGCCACGAAACTACCAAGAAAATACATACAGATATATAAAAAAACCAATAGCGTGAGGATCACCAATTTCTTACCAACAAGAAGATGACCAGCTTCGTGAACTATGATTCTACGCTTATGCGGAGGCCAGTAGCATGATAATTGAGCTAAACAGGTACCACCAAGAAGAATGGAGTCCATAAAAGCTAGACCTAAAATGACAGCAAGGTTTGGACGCAGATCAATATCTTGTGAAAGAAGATAGGAGACTCCGCCCAGAAATGCAGCGAGAGCAACGCTAGAGCCATCAGAAAGACCCCACTTCTTCGGTGAAAGTTTAGTCACTAATCAAAATAGAAACTCAAATAAGTTTCCAATGTCACACTGAGTAATCAAAGATGAATGAGCACAGAAATATCAGCTGCTACAGACCTTCCAAGCCAGTAGAAGACTTGAGGACAGTAGGAGTAACCTCTCTTGTTCCCTCCAAAACTGCACCAAAGTGATCAAACAAGCACAGTAAAGAAGAAAGAAAGCCAAGTAATCAGTTGAAATTGCTAACCATTGATCTGTACATGTAAACAGAAATTTCAAGACCAACCATTTCACAACAAGCAGTAGAAAGATCAACAATTCTGAGAAAAGAGAAAAAAGAGTACCAATGTTGGTGAATTTCCCAAAATTGGCCAGTCGACNGCCAACCATTTCACAACAAGCAGTAGAAAGATTGACAATTCGAGAAAAGAGAAAAAAGAGTACCAATGTTGGTGAATTTCCCAAAATTGGCCAGTCGACCTCTCTCCCTTAGAAACCTAAAAGCACTTCCAACGAGTCTCATATCATCAGCATTCAAACACGCATCTAAAACCTCCCAGTCTCTCTCCAATTCCATAGGCGTTGTCGGAACAGCGACGACAGATTCGATCGGATCACGCTGTTCATCGTATTCAAAGGATTTGAGGAATCTGAGAGCCCCAGCGAGATCTTTTCTCTTGACAGCGTCTTCGTACTCCCGCCATTCCCTGAGCGCGTTCGTCCTCCGCAGCTCATTTCTCCGGAAGCAAACAAAGAGTAGAGGCTGTAAGCGAGGATATAGGAAGTGGCTTTGACGAGAAACGGGAGGAGCAGAAGGCGAGAGAGAGAGATTTCTGACAAATGGAGGAGACGACGGAGAGAAGGCCATTAGAGCCGGATAGTTTCCACTTTCCAAAATATCCGAAAACGGAAAAAAACCTATGAATTAAAAAAAAAAAAAAAAAATTGAAAAACTTATTGGGCCGTATAATGGTGAGTGAGGCCCATTTAGTAAATTTAGTTTTGCAAATGAGCCATTTAGTATTAATAAACTTTTAATTTGTTTTCACTAATCAAAGACATTAAACATCATCACATCATCTTCTTCCATCTGTGACTTGTGAGTGTGGCCCAAATCGAGAGGTGAAGATTCTAAATTATAACCTCTCAAATCTCATCAACGATAAGATAAAATCCAGATAGAGAGCTGTGAGATATCACACAATCCTCACTCTTCTTCCTCACAGTCTCATCTCGACATCTTCGATTCTCTCTCCATGGCTTCGACAGCCGCTACTGCAGCCCTTTCCATCATCAAGTCCTCCTCCGGTGGCACCTCCGTTACCCGCGCCCGCGCCTCCTTCTTGCCCATTCCCTCAACTACACGCCGTCTCGGCTTCTCCGCCGTCGTTGACTCTCGTTTCTCCCTTCAGGTGGCCTCCAAGGTCCACTCCGTGCGCGGAAAGGGCACCAAGGGAGTGATTTCCATGGCAAAGAAGAGCGTCGGAGATCTGACTTCTGCGGATTTAAAGGGCAAGAAGGTCTTCGTCAGAGCTGATCTCAATGTACCTCTCGACGACAACCAGAATATCACTGACGACACTAGAATCCGCGCAGCCATTCCCACCATCAAGTTTTTGATGGAGAAAGGCGCTAAGGTCATCCTCTCCACTCATTTGGTATGTCCCACACCCCTCTGTTAATCTCATTCTAATCAACTCAAATTGACATTATTCTGTCGACTCCACAAGTCTCCTTCTTTCATTTCGTTTGTTATCTAGGAAATGATCCTACTCATCTCTCTCCTACATTTTTCTTAGCTATATTTCCGGTTCTTGAGGGAATCGCCCATCTTTCCTCGTTAGCTTATGCTTGTATTTTCGATTCAGAAATCAGCTCTATGTAGCTACCAATGCATCAGTTTGCTTCTCTTCTAGAAACCTTAGTTGCTTCTATTTTCATATAGTTCCCTTTACATTAGATTAACTTAGTGTCCATACTGATCTTTCAGGGAAGACCAAAGGGTGTCACCCCAAAGTTCAGCTTGGCCCCTCTTGTTCCCAGATTGTCCGAGCTCCTTGGTATTCAGGTAAGCCATGATTCTTAATGGCTCTGCATCCCGGCTTCTTTGTTTCTTTTGCCATGGTCTTCTTCTTGAGGCTTTTGGGGTTAATTGCAGGTCGTGAAAGCTGATGATTGTATTGGTCCAGAAGTGGAAAGCTTAGTGACTTCCCTTCCCGAAGGTGGAGTTCTGCTTCTTGAGAACGTAAGGTTTTACAAGGAAGAGGAGAAGAATGAACCTGAGTTTGCCAAGAAGCTTGCTTCTCTAGCTGACCTTTATGTCAACGATGCTTTTGGAACCGCTCACAGAGCCCATGCTTCAACAGAGGGAGTCACAAAGTTCTTGAAGCCATCAGTTGCTGGTTTCCTTTTGCAAAAGGTGACATTTTGATAAAGATTCTTTATCTTAAATGATTATACAATAATAGAAGCAGCTCTGACTGTACCCTTAATCATGAAATAATTTATTGCTTGTTGATTTTTGGAGTTCCATGAGAGGGGTCTAATCACAAGGGTCAAGAGTTTACCTACGTGATCTCCCAAATTCTTTTTCCTGAATTGGAACCCAAATTTTCTTTTACTAAAGATGGTAACCTGATTTTGACTAAGCCTATGAGCTTGCCTATCTTTTCCACAGGAGTTGGACTACCTTGTGGGTGCAGTTTCAAGCCCAAAGAGGCCATTTGCTGCCATCGTTGGAGGCTCTAAGGTCTCATCCAAGATTGGAGTTATCGAGTCTCTTCTTGAGAAATGTGACATCCTTCTGCTTGGTGGTGGAATGATCTTCACATTCTACAAGGCGCAAGGCCTTTCTGTTGGCTCTTCCCTTGTTGAAGAAGACAAGCTTGAATTGGCTACATCACTCCTAGCGAAGGCTAAGGCCAGAGGAGTCTCTCTGTTGTTACCAACAGATGTTGTGATTGCTGACAAGTTTGCTCCTGACGCCAATAGCAAGGTTCGTCTCCCTCACTAATTATTGCTAAATGCTTAGCATTCAGGGTTGATGACTGTGTAATAAAAGATCTGAAAATGGTTTGTGCTGAAATAGTGTAATGTGATTGTTGTAGATTGTGCCGGCATCTGCCATTCCTGATGGATGGATGGGATTGGACATTGGTCCAGACTCGGTGANAATAAAAGATCTGAAAATGGTTTGTGCTGAAATAGTGTAATGTGATTGTTGTAGATTGTCCCGGCATCTGCCATTCCTGATGGATGGATGGGATTGGACATTGGTCCAGACTCGGTGAAAACTTTCAATGAAGCTCTTGACACTACACAGACTGTCATTTGGAATGGACCAATGGGAGTTTTCGAGTTTGAAAAGTTTGCACAAGGAACTGAGGTAAGTAGCACTAAAAACGTTGAGTCTCACATGGCTTTGTGAGAACTAACATGTAGGTATGTTGAATGGTGCAGGCGGTTGCAAATAAACTAGCAGAGCTAAGCAAAAAGGGAGTGACAACGATAATAGGAGGAGGAGACTCAGTGGCTGCAGTGGAGAAAGTGGGAGTAGCAGGAGTGATGAGTCACATCTCCACCGGTGGTGGGGCTAGTTTGGAGCTCTTGGAAGGCAAAGTGCTTCCAGGTGTGGTGGCTCTTGATGAAGCGACGCCAGTGACCGTTTAATAACAGAACTCTTTTTTCTTCATCCTCTTCTGTTGTAAATCTATTATGAGTTGTTGTTAAGGTCTGTTGTGTGTACCACCCACCAATAGAGAGAGAGAGAGAGGTAAGAGACTCTTTTGCGTGCACTTGTCTCAAATAATCAATCTATGTTATCTCGGCCCAAGTCTATCTTGGTGACTTCTATTATTTGTCTCTTTTAAGCAAGGAATGAAACATCATTCAATTAATCTGGACAAGGTACAAGTTTCAAAACAGACTAATAAACAACCTTCTTTCTTTCATTTTTTTTTTTGTCAAACACTAGACGACTAAAACATTTGTGATGATTTTATATGNAGGCTTCCTTTTTTTATTACTGTGCAACTTTAGAATACAGTATCCCCTAATAAGACCAATTTGAGAAGGGGGGGAAAAACCGAAAAGGTAGTTTGTTTGAGTTTCAAGAAATGAACATTGGGCCTTATTGACTTTAATAGGGTAGTTTTATCTTCAAAATAAGCGTCTTCGATAATACGAGGACTTGAAACAAAATATATTGAAAATATTACCACGTGGCGTCATACTACGGGATGGAAGTTGAGTAAGTACACGCGTGATATCTATCTACCTGCTGCTTTCTGTTTTCCCCTTCCGTCAAGCTGCTTAGCCATGGTTATGGCGGCGTCTATAATCCGAGCCTCTCCGCTCTTGGTCAATAGTAATGGTACGCTTTTATCTATCTTTTTCTCTGGTTTACCTCTCCTCCGAGTTTATAGATAAACTAATCTCCTACGAGGAATTGAAATACGGTGTCGATTTGAAATGAATTTTGCGTAAACCTAGCTTCTGTTCTTTGTTCGATGTAGAAAACCCACGGATTCATAGCTCAATATCCCTTGGCGGAATCAGAAGGCAGAATAGAGTCTGTGCGGTGGGGTTGGGCTCCGGTCTTGGAAGTAGAAGGGAATCTCTTTTGATATGTCACTCGGCCCTTGTAAGTCATCTTTGACCTATTGAATTACTCTTTCGATGTGCGTCTTTCATTTGGCAATTAACGTTATCCATTATCTGGATGTAATTGCTAAATGATTTAGAGAGTTGGTGTGAGAATTGTCCTCAACTAAATTGATATTCTTCTTCTCTGTTAACTCCCTCTGCAGAACGCAAGATGCAGTGAAGGACAAACACAGACTGTTACTCGGGAGTCACCAACAATAACTCAGGCTCCTGTCCACTGTAAGCCCTCACTCTTTTGTTTCTAGTGGCATTTAGGGATACGAAGCAAGTATCCATTGCGTATCCAAATCAAAAAGATTAAGATTTCTCCCAACTCCCAACTGAAAAAGTAGGATAGGTGTTAATTAGATACTCCCTGTGAGTTTCCCTAGTGTGAATTAGTTTTTGAGATTATCTAAAAGACTAAGAGGAGGCTCATGGTGTGTTGGATTTCAGCTAAGGAGAAATCACCAGACCTGGATGATGGAGGATCTGGTTTCCCACCACGAGATGATGGAGATGGTGGTGGAGGAGGAGGGGGTGGAGGCAACTGGTCGGGTGGCTTCTTCTTCTTTGGTTTTCTTGCTTTATTGGGATTGTTGAAGGATAAAGAGAGCGAGGAGAATTATCGAGATAGCAGAAGATGATGATAATTGGATTAGTTTTCATGGATACAACTTGAGAATCAATCACACACATTCGGTTAATCTCTTAGCTATATGTCTCATTGTGTATCTGTGTGTTGTCGAGTGGATGATTACTACATATTCATATCCAAGGAGACCGTCTATTTCAAAGCTTCTTTCTTTACTTGTATGATAAAACTGGATGATCTAAAGGGAAAATGAAGCAGCCAATTCTTGCCGAGACCCCTCATCAACGCAATTATCTCTCTNACACAAAATGAAACATCTTCTCTCTGTTCTCATAAAGCTGAGAGACGCAATTCTCTTACACATGCAAAATAGCTGTGACCGTGTGTCTTTAAAATATTGCCTGATTTAGGAAAGCCAAGAGAGTAAGAGAGAAAATGCAACACTTCTTCTCATGACCAAAATAATCCCTTTCCAAATGAACAACGAGATATTTTACTGACAAGTGTTTTAGTAACTAACATCATAAAGGCCCATAAGCCTATAGCCCAATAAAAGATATTTGGCCCATTAGCGGGTTATGTGTAATGTAAGCCTATCCNTCTCTGTCCTCATGAAGCTGAGAGACGCAATTCTCTTACACATGCAAAATAGCCGTGACCGTGTGTCCTTAAAATATTGCCTGATTTAGGAAAGCCAAGAGGGTAAGAGACAAAATGCAACACTTCTTCTCATGACCAAAATAAACCCTTTCCAAATGAACAACGAGATATTTTACTGACAAGTGTTTTAGTAACTAACATCATAAAGGCCCATAAGCCCATAGCCCAATAAAAGATATTTGGCCCATTAGCGGGTTATGTGTAATGTAAGCCTATCCTACCCAAGTTGCAGTGGAGAAATGGCGAAGAAGATGGTAATGGTTAGTGTGCTCCCGCTTCCCTCCCGCCTCCGTCACTCCCTCTTTTACTCTTGTTGCCAGATAGCTTCTTCTCGACCTCAAGGTTTGTATCTCTCTCTCTCTTCGCATTTTCCCTCTCTCTCTCTCTTTCTACTTTCATGATTGAAAACTTGAGAATTGAATCCAGGTGTTGCTAAAGTGGTTCTTAAGAAGGGCAAGACACAACTCTTCAAAGACGGAAGTCCAATGGTTTACAGTGGAGCGGTGGACAGGATCATTGGAAAGCCGCCTCCTCAGACTGGAGATGTTGTCATTGTTGCCGATGGCACGGAGAATCCCATTGGTTGGGGTTTGTATAACTCCGTTTCTATGTTCTGCGTTCGCCTTATGCAGCTCCAACACGAATCCACTAGGTTTCCTTCTGATATATACAGCTCGAATAAGTTTTGTGCAGTTGTTCTTTCTTATTCAAATTGAATTTGGGATCTGCTCTGACTTGTGGCAGAGATCCTTCGTGTGCATTGAACATTGAGAAGCTTCTCGAAACTAGAATCGGTGAAGCACTTCAGTTGCGAAGGAGTTTGGGACTTCCCTCGGTTAATACTAATGCTTATCGTCTTGTGAACAGTGAAGGAGATAGGTATTATTAATTGACTCCACATCTCAACATAGTTTTCGGGCTCGACAGTTTTATAACAACATCTAGTCTCGTTGCTTGGCTGCAGATTGTCTGGATTGATTGTGGATGTATTTGGAGATATAGCTGTGGTAGCATCATCTGCTGCTTGGCTTGAAAAGTACAGGAACGAAGTAGAGGCTTGCTTAAGATTAATCGACGGAATAAATCATATAAACTGGAGACCGTCTCTAGATGTTCTTAAAGAAGATGGATTTGATGTGTCAAGTTTGAAACAAACACAATCATCTACTCTCCCACAGAGATCAATGGTACGGTGGGTGGCGCCTTCTCTTCGATATCTTCATGAATATGGTGACATTACAGGGTTGTGAGCTGAGAGGATGTTGTTATGCCAGGTTGTGGAAAACGGTCTCGCTTATGCCATTTCGCTAGAGGGACAGAAAACAGGATTCTACACAGATCAACGTGAAAACCGTGACTTCATATCAACTATCTCTGCTGGTAAAAGAGTTCTTGATCTTTGCTGCTACAGTGGAGGATTCGCACTAAATGCAGCGAGAGGAGGTGCTATCAGTGTCATCGGTACATTCTATCTCCCTCTTTCTCTCTCCTCCTCCTGATTTACCATAAGCAATGACTTGTGAATCATCTGACCAAACACTTCCAGGGATTGATTCATCTTTGCCTGCTTTGGAACTCGCCAGAGAAAACGTAATCCTCAACCGTATGGATCCAGAAAAGGTTGTATTTTTTAAACAAGATTCGACCGAATTCATGAAGGGTGCTCTGTCAAGGGAAGAGACATGGGACATCGTGATCCTGGACCCTCCTAAGCTAGCTCCACGGAAAAAGGTGACACGCATTTCCGTATATGTTTCTCAAAATAGAGGGGATATCAGAGTTTGTGGTACAGAAATGAGACTGCATCAATGTGAATGGTAGGTTTTGCAAAACGCAGCAGGAATGTACAGAAATCTCAACTCGTTGGCAATGCGATTGACAAGGAGTGGAGGTCTTTTGATGACATGCTCATGTTCAGGAGCGATGACACAGAGCGGAAAGTTCTTGGGGATTCTTCAGAGCGCTGCAGCAATGGCGGGAAGGAAGATCACAGTGGTGAGAGAGGCAGGAGCTGCGTCTGATCACCCGCTGGATCCATCTTACCCTCAAGGCCAATATCTCTCCAATCTATTGCTTCGGGTGCTTTGATGGCTTCCACAAGTTCAATACCTTTTTTGTCAGCAGTATAATGATTGGTATATTGAATTGAATTGTACAGAGATGATTTACATGAATATATATACTGATACAGAGACTTTGAATACACAGAGTAAAAGCTGATGGAGAGAAGATCAAGCAATCAACGATTGTGGAGCAGATTATGGGAATTGGAATCTTCAATGATCTTCTTTCCTTAACAAGCAGTTCGTAGTGTACTGGTTACCCAAATTTTATATTGCAAAAGTATGGCTTCCACATATATACATAACGTATCTTTGTATGGTTGGAAAAGTAATGGAAGACAGATTTGGGAGACAAACTCACAAAGTAATACATTTAAATCGTTTGGTACAACAACAAAGTTATGTGTGTTGGAGCTTAAGAGCTCACCGAGGGAGCCATATTCGTAGCAAGGATTATACAGGGATTGATAAGATTTACAAACACAGAGTAGACCTCTCTCTCTCTCTTTCTTTTTCTCTCTCTCCCTCGCTTTCCCTCAAGCTTGTTACCGACCTCCGGGATTTCTATTCCATGACAAGTAGGACGGNTTCTTTTTCTCTCTCTCCCTCTCTTTCCCTCAAGCTTGTTACCGACCTCCGGGATTTCTATTCCATGACAAGTAGGACGGATCTCCCAGTCGCCTGAAACAAAGTACATATTTTGTTACTCGGCATGTACCACAAGCATAAAAGATAGTCCAACAAAGGGTTTAGCATCAGTGAAGGGTTGATGCCATCACAACAACAACTATATTTGAAGGATTGTGCGTACCTGGGTTTCACAAGATACATGATGGTAAATGCGAGGGCCAAAAAGAAGCAGATCCCACCTACTGTCAGGTAAGCAATGCCAAGGAAATCATTCTTCCCACCCAACCAACTCGTTGTCGACAAAACAAGCTTCTTCTTCCCACTAAAACTGTAAGTGTTGTAGTTGTTAATCAGTGTAACGTGTATGGTATCACCCATCTCCAGATCAGTCTCTATCTTTCCGTAAAGTTTTCTAAATGTTGGCAATGCTGCGGTTCTCATCCACACGATGAGATCTTCTTGTTCACTAAGCTGCGCTCAAGTCGGAAGAGAAATGTCAGACAGTCAAGTTTCTAAGCATGCATGTGATCTCAATGGGAACATAGACTGAACTCTAGTATACAAGGTCTTACCGGTATAAGTGGATCTAGACTGGCACCACCTGTAATATTCCCCTTCTGAAAATTCTTGGGGAAGACTTTGCTCCCAAACTTGTGTTCCTTGTCGCTCTTCCATGCAATCCCCTTTTTGTTTACAGTTATGGGTTTATCGTTTCTTGATAATGTGTATGTGTCATTAAAAAGACTCCAAGCAATTAGACCACACGGCACAATTGGCTGCCCACCAACATCATCCTCAGGTTTGCATGCGCTTATTTGATTCTCGTATTTTGGACTTCTCAACTGTGAATCACTTCGGCTTTTCACATACCTGTTTCATAGACACCATCGAACAAAGTTAGATATAATCCATGATATCACGTAGAACCCACACCTTCCATATTCTAGGTCTAACTCTTACTTCCCACACGTCAAGATCATACTAGGGGCCTAGGGCGTATTTCTCAACAGGTGTTTACATACCTTCTGTGATTCTGGTAGAAATTTTCAAGCTGGTAATAAACATAGACAGGCTGCTTCATACGTTTTGTTACCTAAGAAGGCAGGTGGAAAAGAGAATGTAAACAACAAATGCAAACCCTTATCAAATCTTGAAAAGAGAAAACAAAAGTTGGCGCATAAAGATTTCACTTTTAGAGTTCGGTTACAAGTTTTATCTCCAGCTCCTTGAATATATGCAACCTTGTTAGTCCTAGCAGGTGCGGGAATGCAATCATTATCATACCGATCAACGATCTCCACAACCTAACAATCGGAGATTAAACATGTGAGATAGGGAAGAGCATCTAATGACAAGAAATGGATCGCTTGCACTTACATCCTGGGAAGCGAAAAGGGAAATAACTCCAAGGGGGATAAAGATGACACTGACTATCAAAAACGTGGAAATGACCTGCAGAGAGATATAGAAATCTGATCAAATCTGAAAGATCAATGGAGAGAGAGAGAGACTATAAATTGCTAAAAAGCTAAACTGGAATCTTACCCAACCAGGGGTAAGAATGGGCTTGCAAGCTGGAAGCTCCTGCTGTGTGAACTTCGAATCTGTAATAAATCATTTACCAACATTTATCCATAGATTTACCCATGGTTGACTAATCTCTAATGAGAAGATAGGTTTTTTTACTGGGAATTCAAAATCCAAACGATGATTTTGCTAAAATTCAATTGAAAGCTGATATCAAATAGTGAAATAAGAATGTTTCTGTCGAGATAGTTATTATACAGGAAAAATGATAACAAAACAGCGATTCGAAATATTCGATTAATTATGATCCGAGAAAAAGAGACGTTGCAAAGTAAATTATGCAATCGAAACATGGAATATCCATGGGGAAAAATCGAATTCGATTAAGACACAAGAGTCAACGCTAAGACAGAAGATCAATAAGAAGAAGATCGAGAAGGGAGAAGAATAAATACACTTGGGTCGCTTGGAATTCTTCCTAGCGGCGGAAGAATCTCCCGATCCGGCTGTCCCCGCGCTAGAAGACGCCGTATTGGAACTCATCAAGGAGAAAACGACGATACTAAGGCTGGAGGATTATTGCGGGATATAGGGAGAGCGAGATCGAAGGAAATGGGGGAAGTCGTCTACAGCGAGAAATTGGGAGGAGAAATATAAATGAAGAAAAGAGGTGCGAGATTTGGAAGAGGAAGGAG
>OVAO01010437.1:0-10419 GCA_900406285.1 Biscutella auriculata
TTTGATGAATTAGAGTTCCAAGTGCTTGAGAAATAGAGTTCTTAGTGATCAATATAAGTTTCCGCCAGTTATCAGAGAAGAAAACATCTTGTCTACACGAAACTATGAAATTATAAAAACTTACGGTACGAAGGCGCTTGACACCATTTCGTCCAGCAGCCAAATGCCCATCTTGAGCATTGGTCCCAGAAAGAGAAAATATCGAAACTGGAGATCCATCATCCTGAAGAAACCAACAGTACAGAATCCAATTGTATCACACAACTTATAGTATCTAAAACCAAACCTGTTAAAGCGGGAAGATAGAATTACAAACATCCGGACGAAGACAGAGAGAAGGGAGATTGGAGAATAACCTTAGAGGTACCACGAAAGTGATTCCAGGAACCCCAAGCAGAAGGATAAGGATCACCAATATTGTAAGGCAGATCCTTGAGTCCCGTTCCAGATCCAGCCACTACTCCTTTCAAGAACTTAAACATTTTTCCACCTCTCTATACGTCTCAATCTAACAATGGAAAAACGTTGCTGCTTTCGGAATGGGATCTATTATGAAATCAGAAGAACGACGTTGGAGCAAAACGGAAAATGAAAACGAAAGCTCTTTTCTTATTATTCTTCTTCTTCCTTCAATCAATCTGCATCTCCCAAAAGAGGAGAATTCTGTAGATTTTTTTTTTTTTTTTTTTTTTTTTTTTTTTTTTTTTTTTTTGAATTATGATCGACCTGAACGAGTTTACTCAATTGCCGTTTCGTTTTTCTCTTGTTACAACTCGTGCTGTTTTTATGTTCATAAAACGCCGTGGTAGTTAGATCTTTTGACGTTTTATTTTGAGGGCCGAATTATATAGCCCAGGATTGATTCATGGTTTGGAGTCTTTGGACCTTAATTATAGTTTGTATAAAATGTTAAGGAAAGTGCCGGCAAAAAAAAAAATGATAAGGAAAGTATTTTAGAGCTCAAAATTATATTCGAAGGAAACTTAAATATTTTTTTACAATATAAGGCGAATTACATAATATTTTTTTTCATATTATAAGGTTTAAGCACATTCAGTATGTTGTAATATTATAATAGAATGGAGTTCGCGCTAACGCGGATATTCTTTATTCTTAAAAAATAACATTATTATTTAACATTTTATGAAAGTTATAATATCCGGTGATTTGGAATTGTCATGTGTAACAAATATCGAGTGAAAATAGTAAATAAGATAATTATATAAATTTTAAATTTTAAATATTTTTTAAAATCTATATAATTTATCTCTTTTGTATAGTTTTTTGTTTCTGCGGTGCTTTTTCTATAAAAAAGTTATCCTCGTTGATTTGCTCTACTTTTAATATGTTGTCTTAATCATTTTATCATGTCTCTTTTCTTTTATTTGACGAAAATTTTGTCGTTGCGGCTAGTCTTCGTGGATCTTTGGATGTATTTCAGCAGTGACGATAAGTAGTTTCAGCTCCCAACGATGTCTCAATGCATGTGGTGGAGCATTAGCGGAGCGTAAGGCTATAAAGATTCCGGCCTATTTCCATTTTCTCAGTTCTTCCTTTTTATAGATTTCACATTTTCCGGTTTGTTGACGTTTTCTTCAATTAAATCTGGTTGTTCTAAGTCTCAGTCGTTTATCAGGTTGGATACGTTTGTTAGCCTTGTATTCGCTTAGGTATAGTTCCCTTGTGTTTCATCTCGGTTCTTAACTCAACGGGTTTCTTGGCTGAGTTTGCATTTGAACCGGAGGTTTCAGTCTAGGCTTCATGTAGATTAGTTTTTCATGTGATTAGGTTGGTATGTTCTAGTGAAATGATTTGCTCCATATTTCAGTTGGATTAGGCACTTTAGTGGTTATGTCTCAATAGGGTCTCTTTCTGTTTGGTTTAGTTGATCATTTTCTTCGGCCTCTCCTCTTCAAGATGTTGAGTTGTGAAGGTCGCTGAAGGTTTGTCTCTTGCCAAAGGAATTCGTATTATAAACCGTTCATCGACCGATTTTTCGGATTTCTGTTTTATTGATATTACTCATAGTTTCTCTTAGTTCCAATGGTTAAAGTAATAACAATTCGATGACTCTTCGACGTTCAAGTCCTTAAATAATTGATTTTTTTGTGTATCCGTTCAGTCTTACCTATTAGAATTTGTCGGTCATCAGTTCATATGTTAAACTAAATCTCAATACCTAAGAGTTTTCTTTGGAATTTTACCCTTGTTTCCCTTTGCTCTTAAAATATTGTAAAATTGTCCTTTTATGTTTAATATATATTATGAGAAACAGAAATTATGAATAGAAAATAGTGTAAATCAATTTTATTATGTGATTATTTTGAAATATCACAAAGAATATTCTTTTAGAAATACTTATTCGGTATTTCGTAGTTGTTGAATCCTAATAAATTCATCTTAAATTATTGTATATGGTACTATTGTAGATATTATTATAAAGAAATAATATTATTGTAATGAAATATTTTCATAGTTATTAATGAAATGATTCATTATGACTTATGTAGTAGATAAACTATGTTTTAATAGAACACTAGAATAGATCTCGTGCAATGCATGTGTTAAATATATATGTATATAAATTCTTAGATACAAATACATTGTTTTATTTTAAAGATATTTTTATTATATGATTCTGTTGGAATCTATCAATGAATAATCTTCTAAAGATATTTATTTGATATTTCATAATTACTAAAAAAATTGAAAAAATAATTTTAAATTATGTAACTGTAATATATACCTAGTTAAACCTTTAAACTTTTTAGTCATTAAAATAAAGGGTTCATTATGNTTAAAGAGTTCATTATGATTTTTGTGGCAGATAAACTATCTCTGTAGTATTATTTCAGAATCACTTTTAAGAATATAACCTTTACATCATTAAAATATTACATGATATGTCATTGGAAAAACACAATTTAAAGAACAAAATAANATAAAGGGTTCATTATGATTTTTGTGGCAGATAAACTATCTCTGTAGTATTATTTCAGAATCACTTTTAAGAATATAACCTTTAAATCATTAAAATATTACATGATATGTCATTGGAAAAACACAATTTAAAGAACAAAATAAAACTATTTAATACGGATATTATGTAATTTTCATTAAGGGTACAACTGGAAATATATGTAATCAAACAATTAGGTTAAAATAATTTAAATATTTATATTTAATAGAAAAATAAAATATTTTAATTTTTAATTTCGTTTTTAAAAATATATTATGCTTAGAACAATTTAAACTTAATTTTTAATATATTTTATTGGATTAAAATAGATTTTTTGAAATAGATATAAAATATTCAGTTAAAATATCTTTAAAAGTTCTACCTCGCTTAACAAGTAAAAGGCAAAGATGAATCAATCCTATAAATAAGTAAATATGTTTTGAATGTTGAATTACAAGTCAGAAGCTTGATTCATTCATCATCCAAACTATACAATTGTTTTTATCTAATTTGTTTGTTGGACCAAACAATTAGGTGACCATAATAGAAATATTTCGATTTAAATGAAAAATAAATTATTTAATTATTTAATCTCTTTTTTTAAAAAAATATTATGCTTAGAATAATTTAAACTTAATTTTCAATAGATTTTATTGGATTAAAACAGATTTTTTGAAAAGAATATAAAATATTCAGTTAAAAATATCTTTAAAAGTCCTACCACGCTTAAAAAGTAAAAGACAAATATGAATCAATCCTATAAATAAGCAAATATGTTTTGAATGTTGATTTACAAGTCGGAAGCTTGATTCATTTAGCATCCTAATTATACAATTTTTTATCTAATTTTTTTGTTGCACCAAACAATTAGGTTATGATAATTTAATATTTAGATTTACAAGTAAAATAAAAAAATATTTTCTTTTAAAAAGATATTATGGTTAGAATAATTAAAACTTAAATTTTAATAGATTTTATTAGATTAAAATAGTTTTTTTGAAACAAATAAAAAGTATTTAGTTAAAAATATCTTTAAAAGTCTCACATCGTTTAAAAAGTAAAAGGCAAATATGAATCAATTCTATAAAGCAAATATGTTTTTGAATGTTTAATTGCAAGTCGAAAGCTTGATTCATTCAGTATCTAAATTAATACAATTTTTTTTGTAATCCAATTTTTTGTTGGACCACATAATTAGGTTATAATAATTTAAATATTTAAATTTAAAAGAAAACTAAAATATTTAAATACGTATTTTCGTCTAAAAAATATTATGCTTCGACTAATTTAAACTTAATTTTTAATATATTTTATTGGATTAAAATAGATTTTTTGATGCGAATATAAAGTATTTAGATAAAAATATCTTAAAAGTTCCACCTCGCTTAAAAAATAAAAGACAAATATGAATAGATCCTATAAGTAAGAATTATATTTTGAAAGTTTGATTTATTCATCATCTAAATTATACAATTTGTTTTATTATCTAATTTATTTGTTGTACCAAACAATTAAATTATAATAATTTAAATATTAATATTTAAAAGAAAAAGAAAATATTTTAAAATTAAAATTCGTTTAATAAAATTATTATGGTTAGAATAATCTAAACTTAATTTTTAATACATTTTATTGAATTAAAATAAATTTGTTGAAACCGGTATAAAATTTTCAATAAAATTATCTCTAAAAAAATCTCACATTGCTTAAGAAAGTAAAAGACAAATATGAATTAATCCTATAAATAAACAAATATGTTTTGAATGTTGAATTACAAGTAGGAAGCTTGATTTATTCAACATCCAAATTATACAATTCTTTTTTTCACTAATTCGTTTTTTGAACAAAAAAATATGTCATAATAATTTAAATATTTCTATTTATATTCAAAATAAAAAGAAAATATATAATTTCGACTAGACTAATTAAATATATAATTTCGATTTAATTTTGACTTATTATTTTATGTAGATTCTATTGGATTAAAATAGGTTTTTTGAAACTAATTTAAAATATTCAATAAAAATATATTTAAAAAGTCTCACATCGCTTAAGAAAGTAAAAGGAAAAGTTGAATCAATCATATTAATAAGAAAATATGTTTTGCATGTTGAGTAGCAAGTTGGAAGCTTGATCTATTGAGCATCCAAATTATAAAATTATTTTTTTTATCAAATTTGTTGGTTGGACCAAAACATTATGTTATAATCATTTCAATATTTATATTTAAAAGAAAATATTTAAATATTTAATTCTGATTAGATTAATTAAATATATAATTTCGATATTTAAAAAAAAAATATACTTAGAGTAACTTAAACTTATTATTTACTGTATATTCTATTGGACTAAAATAGATATTTGAAATAAAAGGCAAATGTTCAATTTGGATAGCATTAGTTGGAGTATTTAATTTTGATTTTTCATTAGATATTATAGTTATAATAATTTAAATTTAATTTTTTTGTATATTTTATTGGATTAAATAATTTTTCTAAAACGAATATAAATTATTCAGTAAAAATATATTTGAAAAAGTCTCTAATTTCGTATCAAAATATAGCACATTTTGTCATTATGTTATTCTCTTCATTTATTTTATTTTAATCTTATAGAAAAAAAATTATTGTAAAATACTTGATTTATGAAAAAGTCACAGAATAATTATGTAATCATATGGCATGATTGAATTCTATAAATAAGTAAAATGTCCACACTACAAATATTTTCAACGCTAAAAAATTAAAAGTACATCAAATAAAAAGGGCAGATTATTACAAATATATCAACAACTATTATAAATATTATAAACTCATATGATTTTTTAAAACAAGTATTAAAAATATTTATTTATTATCTAATATTTATCGCTTTATAATTTTTAGACTCTAAATAAAAAACTTAAATTATGTTTATGGATAGATAATTCCAAATTAAATGTTTTATTAAATTTTTTAATTTTTATAAATAGATTTAAATACTTTTTATCGAGAAATATCTCTTATTTAATTATTACTACATGAATTTAATATGAATAATATTAAATAAAAATATCCCTATATAGAACGCGGATAAAAATATAATGTTATAATATAATAGATATAACTACATTTTGTAATGTCATTAAGCTACACAAATTCTTGACCAAAAAGTCAACTAGTTTTTTCTATTTCAAGAAACTTACCAAACCTTCATGATTCAAGTCTTTAGAAGTTTGAAATTTCTTAACATATGCGTCTCCACTTTAATTACAAAAAGTTCAACAGTTTGCATCATTGAAACCTCAAGTCTTCGTGTAGACTTCTAAGAAAATCTTGTAATGTTGAATTTTGAAAAGAAATCAAATTTATTAGTTTTGTCTTAAATCGTAGAAGACCACGACTTGGTCAATGTTATTACCAGTTCCTCTGCCGTGTGTTTAACTAAACCGGAACCCACCCTTTGCTTAATCGAATTTCTCCGACCGGGTCAATGGGTTAGATCTCCCGTTAGGATTTTACTAAACAAAAATAAATTAATGTTATTATATATTTTATAAGAAAAATCGACTAATTTTAGAAATATATGAGTTCATAGGATATATATATATATNATATATATATATATCTGTTAAGTGCATGAGTTTTGATCTATGTCGATTGTAAGAATAAACAAGTCAAACATGTACTTACAATCTTCAATTACTAACTAATATTCGGTCCTAATTTTTTACCAAAATATATGTTACATAAATCATGGACAGATCTAGAAATAATTTTAAAGTGGGTCAAAAATGATATACAAAATAAAAATTAAAAATGAGTTAAAAGATTTTTAAATCATGATAATTAGAAAGTAATTCATTCGAGTAAATTTATCGTGTATGCTAATATATTTTAATGTATTTATTCACAAATTTACTTTATCTATCAAATTTGGATTGGCCATGTGATCTACTATATTCTACTATAGATTCGCCTAATATAAATTAGTAAAAATGTAAAGAAAAGAAAATTAGAGTTCAAAGTTAGATTTTACCCTAAATTATTTTAAAAAATTGTTTTAGAAATCTGAAATTAGTTTGTGGCCCATAAATTTATAAGATCAGATCTAATATTGAGGATTGAAATCTGCGATATCATATGATAAAGACCCTAGTAAAAATGCAAAAAGGAAAAACTTAGAATAAAAAGTTTTTGATTTCAGCCAAAATCATNAATATATATATTATAGGTCCAAACAAAAATTTATTTGTAATTCATAAATTTTACAGGATCAAATCTGGTAGTGATGACCAAGTCTCTAACATTATATGGTGAGACTCTTTATCATCATTAAACCGAAGACATTATTAGTCACAAAAAAACTGTTCATACTTATTATTTTCCCATTGAAATCACTATTTATAAGCTAGATAATATTTGCTCTACCAAAACTCGAATTCATATCTCAGTGTAAACATAAGCTTACCACTATACCACGAGCTATATAGTGTTATTATCTTTTTTAAAGAAAGATATTGTTGTTTCCCAATGTGAAATAGCCTAAAACACATGTTCTTGATTCTTGGACATTATTTTTTACATGTCAGTTAAGTAAATCAAGTTTAGGTATTTTTATGTCGCTATAAGAGAAAAAATCACATTCTTTGAATAATCTACGCATATTCAAGAATTTCAATAGAATTGGAACCAACATCGAAGCTAACTGTTGACACTAACCATCATTTACGTATCTATTCGTCTATAAATACATTGTGTATGTGAATAAATTTCAAAAAACTATACTATTACCAAAAGATAATCGTTATATTACAAATGGAAGAGTTAATGTCAATGATTTTCCATGGATTGAAACTAGTCAAGGAGCTTGAGTCAAGTTTACCGGAAAAGTCACCGGAATCTCTCCAGACTTCTCTCGATGTGATTTCAAAGACATTCAATGATGCAAACGAGAGGCTAAAGATAATCCTAGAGATGAGAAACTCTCAGACGACGGCATTAAACCAGCTTCAATCGGTGATTGCGTCTTGTTCGGACCAGATGTTAATGCAGATTGAACCTGGTCTGATGCAAGAATATTGGTTAAGATGTGGTATGTCGTCCACGTCATCTCAAGGAACAGAAGCGATGATGACTCAGACGCAGCTCGTGGAGGTTGGTGTTGGTGGAGGAAGGACTTTGACGGGAGAAGCTTCCGGTGCTCGTAGCGGTTCCTCCACGCCTAGGCAACGGAGAAGGTAAAATAGAAATATTTTTGATTTCTTTTATTGTAAGAAAATAGAAACAAAAAATTTGATAATCGCATTTGGGTGCCATTCGGGTTATGATATGAATTTATTCGGGTTTAGGATTTTCGAGTTTATATTGAAAAGATCTATTTGAGTTATTTTATTTTACGGTTCGGATTCAGTTTGGATTTCAATACAGTTCTGGGTACCAAAATTTTTTAGGATCCTTGAGTTTGGGTATTTTAAACCAAAAATATTAGTAAGTACTCTGAAATACTAATAAATCCAAAAAAATAAACTATTTTCATTAAAAATATCATAGATATTAAATATTTAGGTTTAGATTTGGATTTTTCGAGTACCCAAAATATTCGATTCAAATTCGATTCTCATTTTCGGATAATGAAATTTAAGATTCATTTAATTTTTTTTCTCGATTTGAATTAAATTCGATTTTTCGGATGTGGTTTTTTCTCTAAACCTACATGAGATGAATAATCAAATGATGAAATAGTGGGGATAACTAACACAAGAAAGTTGAGATAAATGAAAATATGTTCAATAATATATATGAACGTTTAAATACTAATTTTTGCTATAATTGACGTTTTATTTCTTAAATATATGCAAACTTGAAAATTTAATGGAATGTTAATTATATATGTGATAACAAACCAACTTTTCAAACCTTAAAAAGTGAATAAATTGTATAACAATAATCACTAAATCATAAAAAAAGAGGAAAGTATCTCTAAGATTCTACATCTTTTAAAAATGTTCATTTTTATCAACATTTTTTTAATAAAAGGGAGGTTGGTGGTGCCGTTACATGTGACTTGGTAGCCAAAGAAACCTCTTCAAGTCCACAAAAAGTATCAAAAGCTTTCAATGTTTATGAATCTTTTTGAAAAGTATTTATAAATAAAGATGCAATATTATTATTGTAAACATAATTAGGAAGAACGAAGGAGAAGAACATACAATATTAGTGGCGGCTTTAAGGAGTGGGAACACAGAGATGCCACCTGATGATAACCATACTTGGCGTAAATATGGTCAAAAGGAAATTCTTGGTTCTAGGTTTCCTAGGTAATTAATTACTTCATTATTTCATTTTTATTAATTAATCTTTTACTATTGATTAATTAATATGTTATTCAAAGATTCTAGAACAAAATCCATGTGTTTGATCAATATCTTGTTCCTTAGTTAAGCTAGTTAACTAACCAAAAAATACATCACATCACATTTTGTAATAATTCTCTTTTAATTCTTAATCACCAAGGCAGGAGAACTAAAATTTATTTTTGAACCAAAATTCAACCCAAAAATAAAAACTGAATAAAAATATGAAAATATTGGAACAAATCTTATATGTGAAGTATTTTTAGATCCGAGTAAAACATGAATCGAATTCGAAATTTAAAATAGTACTCCAAAGATCACAACATAAATTTTAAATATTCAATATTTTTTATTATTTTGAATATTTAATATATTTTTAACGTTTATTATTCGTATACTTAATTAAATAATTATTCTCATGTATATTTTGTATTTTGTGAAATTTTAGTGGGTATTTTTTTTAAAAATTCTAGTTTATTAGTATTTCGAATACTTTTAGTATTTTAGATTGAAAATATATGAATTTGAACCGAGTTCGGAATAGTCTGAAAGTTATAAACATCCCAAACTTGATACAAAAATAAAAATTTCGAACAAATCCTCTAATCATGAACCAAAAAACCCGAAATTCAAATGACTCTGAATCAAACCCCACACCTATCCATATACCAAGTCTACTAGAATGAGTGAATGACCTAATAACCATATTATTAAACTTCAGCTGAAAGTTGAATCTTCGTTGTTATAAATTCACATCTTTCTCACATTTCGTTATCAAATCATATAAAATAAATGTTTTGCTTTAGCTCATATTAATCAATCTCTACTTGCATATCATATAGATGGAGAATTAATAAATACCCTAAAATATGATATTTTTAATATATAGTCAGCTTATTTTGTAGGGCGTATTANCGATCCTTTCACCTTCAGAGTCACTTACCGTGGCTCACACACTTGTCATATCTACTCAACCGCTCCCACCGCTTCCGCCGCCGCCGCCGCCTCTATAGCTCCAGTCTCTGCCACCACCACGAGCCATTCCGTTGACTATGGTCCCGACAACCTCGACGCTATGTTTGGTAGTGGAATCGGAGCTAATATGGATTTTATATTTCCTTTTCAC
>OVAO01011087.1:0-10422 GCA_900406285.1 Biscutella auriculata
AATTGAATAGATTGGTGCGACAATTATCTTTACCATCCAATCATTTTCAAATCCGACATATGTACAACCACTAATATTTTATGTATTATTTTGTTAATAAATATAACAATAAAAATAATATATCTTAAATATATTTCTATTTAAAGTTTTCCTTCATCTGTTAGATATACCTTATTTAGTTTATCTTAAAAATAATTTATTATTATAATTTTTCTAATAAATTTTTCCTATTGAAATAAAATAATGGATTAGTGCTATGATTTAGTTACCACTCAATCGTATTTAAATCCGACATATTGGTAAGTAAGTTAGATGAACAAAAATACCGATGAGGAACTTGGAGTCATAGCTCCATAGATCATAAGAAAATGGTAAGGAACCCCTGCAGATTGTAGAGGTTTCCATATTTGAAGAATATTAAACCCTAAACCTACCTTGTAGAAGAAGTGACATATCTACAAAAAAAAGCGTAAACTTAAATTAATTTTAAATATTTCATTCACTTTTCAGAATTAATTTAAATTCATATATTTAAAAGGCCAAAAAAAACTAAAGAAAAATACTTGTAGCAAAATCGTTTTTTTTTTTTTTAATTCTTCCTTTTTTTTTCTTTTTTTTTCGCAAAGTAAGTAACATTAACTGATCAACCAATGTCATTGTTTACATAGGCTTGCAAAATAGGGGAAGAGTTACAAACGTAGAAAACAAAATTTGAGATTGCCTTTGCGATTTAGCTAGCAGATCAGCTACACGATTATTATATCTTCTTGTCCATTTGACTTGAATATTATCGAACTTTCTTCTCCACCAATCCCATTCACAAAGCCAATTTTGCAGTGTAAAAATTGAAGATTTGCCGAGAAGAATGTCGACAAGGTTTTTGGAATCATTTTCAAAGATGATATTTCTGAATCCTTTGATCCAACAATCCTGCATAGCAGCGATCAGAGCCTGACGATTTGTTCCTTATCTCTACTTTTTTTTCTCTAAAATCTACGGACTACACTTTAGATTTGTTCCTCTGACGATTCTCCTTTTATTTTTAGCGATTTTCTCGACGTTGGTGGAAGGACAATCTTTGTTTGTTGTTCTTTGCTTTTCATTTTGCGTGTTTGTTTTACATTTGGAGGAAGAAAAATGTTGCATGTTTTTTATCTTCTTGGGGGTCTTTTTTTGCTTCAATCAAGCTCAAATCCGAAGGTCGTTTTGGTTGATTTGTCATTCACTTTGTTTCTGGAACCAGCCCGCCCACCCAAAGCAAGTTCTTCACCAGCTTCGTCGTCGAGTATGGCAGGGGAAGGAGTTTTTGCTTCGGTTGGTGGTGGCTTGCTCTTGGATTTTGTAGTCACGAAGCCATCCTCATCTGTTTACCAGCGACATAGGTGAAATTTTAGTGGTGGCTCCCTTGTTTCTCGTCGGAAAGGCATCACGTGCCTTTGGTCCGGCATCACGTGCTTTCCGATCGTTCAACTGTCGGTGGTGTTGAGGAGTCCTTGCATGACGGCCACGTCTTCCCTTTCATTGGAGACATGTGTAGACTGCTTTACCTGGAGCCACAACTGTCGGTGGCTTAATTGTCTTTGATTTAATATTTTTGGGCTTTAAGATAGATTTGGTTTTTTATTGTAGTGATATAATGCTACAGTCAACCGTTAACTAATGCTCTTATCCAAGCATAATTTCCTAAAATAAATGATTTTAGATATTTAAAAAAAAACTCTAAGTTTTATGAATTTTTTTTCACTAAGTGAACATAATTTTTTAAAATACATCATTTCTATGAACTATTATCTAAAAATAAGCATAGTTTTATAAAATACAATTTTAATGTTTTAAGAAATATCTAAATTTGTTTGGGCCCATTATCCAAAAAATCATCATAATTTTTTAAATTACAAAATTCTTACATTTTACAAAATTTCTTAATTTTTGTTGATTGCTATCCATCAAATCAACATAATTCCAAAATACAAATTTCACATTTTAATAAATCTTCCAAAATTCTAGTGTTTTACAAATTCTCTTAGTTGTGTGGACTATTATCCACCAAATCAACATAATTCTTCAAAATACAAATTCTAACATTTTGCAAACTATCTCCGTTTTTGTGGACTATTATCCATCAAATAAACATAATTTCTCAAAATACAAAATTGTACATTTTAGAAAATCTCTTAATGTTCGTGGGCCACCAAATTGACATAATTTCCGTAAAGCAACATAATTTTTTAAAATAAGAAATTATTGTTTTTTACAAAATCTCTCAATTTGTATAGACTATGATCCACTAAAGTAGCATAGTTTTCCAAAATATAAAATTCTAGAGTTTTAAAAAATCTCTCAATTCTCATTGACTCTTATCCACCAAATCAACATAATTTCTCAAAATACAAATTTCTAACATTGTACAAAATCTTTGAGTTGTTGTGAACTGTTACCGACCAAAATTAGCATAATTTCACAAAATACAAAATTCTTGTATTTTACATAATATTTCAATGTTTTACTATTATTCACCAAACAATATATTTTCCCCAAATTTTAGCATTTTAAGAAATCTACCAAACCAACATAATTTTCCAAAATTAAAAATCTAGCAATTTACAAAATCTATCAGTTTGTTAACTATTATCCATCATATTAGCATTATTTTTCAAAATACAAAATTCTTGCGTTTTAAAAAAAAAATCTTAATTTTTATGGACTATTATCTACTAAATCCACATAATTTCCCAAAATATAAAATTCTTGCGTTTTACAAAATATCTTAGTTTGTGTGTTATTATCCACCAAATTAGCATTATATTCTAGTGTTTCACAATATTTTTCAATTTGTATGAACTATTATACACCAAAACAACATAATATTCCAAAATACAAAAATTCTAGCGTTTTACAAAATCTTCCAATTCTCGAAAAATCCATCAAATCAACATAATTTCTCAAAATACACATTTCTAGCATTTTAAAATTTTCTTAATTTTTATGGACGATTATCTACTAAATGAGTATAATTTCCTAAAGTAAAAAATTCTAGTATTTAACATAATTAATTTTCGGACTATTTTTCATCAAATCAACATAATGTTCAAAAATTATAGCATTTTACAAAATATCTTATTTTATGGACTTTTATCCACCAAATAAACATAACTTTCCAAATAAAAAAAAAACTATAGGATTTTGCAAAATCTATTAGTTTTGTGGACTATTATTCATCAAATGAACATCATATCCCAAATTACAAATTAATTTCTCTCTTTTTGTAGACTATAATTAACTAAATTATCATAATTTCCTAGAGTACAAAATTCTAATATATTACATAATTTCTCAAAATTTTGGACTATTATCCATCAAATCATTATAAATTTTTAAGATTCTAGTGTTTTGCAAAATCTCTTAGTTTTGTGGACTATTATGCACCAAATCAAAATAATTTTCCAAAATTCTAAGATTTTGCAAAATATCTTAGTTTTTGTAGACTATTATCCATTAAATCAAGATAGTTTCCCAAAATATAAATTTCTAAAACTTTTTACAAGATCTTGTCTTGTGCATTATTATCTATCAAATCAATATAATTTTTCAAAGTACAGAATCATAGTATTTTACAAAATCTCTCTACTTTTTTGGATGATCATCCAAAATCAACATAATTTCTTAAAATTCTAGCAGATTTATAAAAAAAAATAGTTTTATGGACTATTATCCACCAAATCAGCGTTATTTCTCAAAATATAAAATTCTCGTGTGTCACAAAATGTCTCGACTTATAACATTTTACAAAATCTCTCGATTTGTGGACTATTATCCATCAAATTATTATAATTCTTAATATACAAATTTCATCAATTTAGCATAATTCTCAAAATACAAAATCTATCAATTTTTATGGACAATTAGGGTTGATTGGTGCAAGCTGTCGAGAATTTAACTTTTAAAATAAAATTTTAAAATTTGACAATAAAACTTTGACGCTGAGAAAATCTCTCATAGTCCCTATTTTTTCTCACAGCCTAGTTATCTCTTGTTCAACGATCTTAATTTTCTCAAAAAAAAATAATAATACATGACTTTTATTTTTACAGTTTTAAAAGTAAAAGTCAAAAGTTTTTTTCTTTAAATACAGTAAATGTCGTCCATACTTATAGCTCTAACCAGTCATCTCCATTATCCACCAAATTAATATGATTCACAATATATAAAATTCCAATATTTTATAAAATCTCATAGTTTTTATAGACTATTATGTACTCTCTTATATTATATTTAATTTTATGGTACTCTGTTTGTTATTTTTTCATCTTAAAAAACTTTATTTTCATTACAATTGGTGTTCAATTTATGGGATTCATTATGGTCCATCTATCATGAAAATTGAAGGGTTTTTTTGTCATATGAATATTATAATAAATCAAAGTCAGGTAGAATGCGTTTTTAGTATACTAAGAAACAACAAAAAAACTAAATCAAAGTCGGTAGAAAATAAAGATATCTCTAGAAACTAACCAAACCCGATAAAACTACAAGAAAAACAACTAAACAAAAACTACATAAACCGAGAAATATTAAATGCACCACGAAATCCACAAGCTACTAAACCAATGTCAGAGAATTCGACTTAGCGAATGAATATATATGGGAGACATCCTCACCCAATATACTGACAATAAGGAAGATAAGACAAGCCTCCAGAACCAGACAACGAAATAAGTCATGACAATTGAAGTTTAAATCTAATATCATTATGTGGATTAGTTTAATGGTTCTTTCGACATTAAACAATTCAGTTGGATTCACTTTTTAGATTTTAATAAATTCCGCCATTGTAATTTGTAGATATAATAACTAATTTTCTTAATTCTGAAACAAAAATAAGACAAATGAATGATTGATAACATTTAGCTTACATATATTTTACACTTGATTTCAAAAGATGTCACAAGTTCCTCAAAGCTAAGTAAGCAAGAACCCTATAAAGAATCAACATAAGAGCAAGAGCCAAAACATCCCACATCATACTACTCCCAATTCTCAAATTCTTAATCCCTTCATACTCCATAACACTACAATGCAACCCTAATCCACAATCATAAACCTCCTCCCAACTATATTGCACTTCAACAAGAAGCTTATAGCAATAATGACTAAACGAAACATACTTCAACCATTCGATAAACATCGGTATATGATGAATATAGTAACCTCCAGCTAGTAGAAACACTAACATTATCACTGAAGACAATGTCGCGGCTTTCTTTGCATCCATCAAGATTGCTCCTAAAGCTAACCCTACACCTTGAGCAACTAGAACATTGTAGAGAACGATCATTAGAGTCATGAGGAATGTGGTTAGAGATGGTTTGAGACCTCCCATCCAATATGTGATTGTGACAAAGATCGTTGGAAGTATGAGTTCCATTGGTAAGTCACCGATAGTTCTTGCTATGTAGTAAGATGAGAGTCTGTAGATTCCTGAGGATCGTTCTTTGATGAGCATTGCTCGTTCTTGAGGGAATGTGAAAATTGCATTGAAGAGAGGGAAGAATCCCCAGAATATCGAGAAGAAGAACAATAGACCAACCTGTTATAATGAACAAGAATGTATAATATTGAGATGTTATATGATTTTGAAGAAGATATTAAAGTTTATAAGTAGGATTTGGCAAAAAAAAATCGGAACCCGACCAATAAAATAATTAAAATATTAAAAAATATTCGAACAGATTCCACATAAATGTTATTTCAGATCTAGATAAATTCAAACCGAACACGAGATTCGAAGTAATACCCGAAAAATCCAAATTTAAATTTAAATGTAAATATCAATAGTTATTATTATTTTAAACATTTAATATATTTTTAAATTTTTAATATTTAATTTTTAGATATTTAATATATTTCTCATGTTATATCCTCTAGTTTATGTGTGTTTTAATGAAATAGTTTAATTAGTATTTCAAGTATTATTTTAGTATTTTTGTTTGAAAATATTTGAATCCGAACCAATCCTAAAAGGATCCAAAAGTATTTCGGTACCTCCGAACTTAACCTAAATCTGAAATGATCCAAACCGAAAAAATAATCGAATAGATCTTTTAAATATCATCATAAAAATCTGATATCTGAATGGATCCTACCCAAATTCAAACAGATACCGAACATCCAACGTTATTTATAAATATATGTCATGAGACAAAACTGATCAGTTTGGTTTTTTCTTATTACCTGATCTTGTAGATGAGAAACTCGAGAATGCCACCATAAGAGACNTTTTTCTTATTACCTGATCTTGTAGATGAGAAACTCGAGAATGCCACCATAAGAGACCAGAAATTAAAGAAACCGACATGACCATAAATATTCTAAGACCTGAAAATGATTCGTGACTTCTCTCTTTTAAACCTCGTTTTAGTAAAACTGAAAATTGCATCCACCAACTCGTTGGCCATCGATCTTCATTAATCCAAAAAGTTTTAGTAAATCAAAAGTGTTACTATCAAATTTTGATTACTTTGATCATGATGATGAGACTTACTTGTTGATGATGACTTAGTTCTTGAACCATTAATGATTGTTTGTTCTTGTGGAAATGTTCTTGAAACTTCTTCTTTCAATGGTGGATACAAGTTCTTTTTGTAAGATGATATTAAAGATTGTTTCACTGAGTTTTGTTCTTCGATTCGATCTAATTTCCCATTTATTTCGACATTATCAAATTGCTTTGTATCAGATGTTATTCCTGCAAAATATTCCCGATATTTATTTTAAAAACATAGGCAAAAAGAAACATACAAACACATGATTTATCCCACTATTAACAAAACTTTTTTTTTCTCTTTTTAAGATTGATAAAAATAAAAGAATTAATTAATATTGTCGTTGTCACATATCTCAGGTGAATGAACTCATACAAAAAAATGTTTCACTTTACACATAATCTAATAATTCTATATATCTAATATATATAACATAAATTATTAATATTTTATTTTATAAAATTATTGATTTGAACTGTTATGTGGGTTTGAAATGTCATTCTCTTAATATAAGAGAATTTTAAAATATATTTTTAAGTTAANATATAAGAGAATTTTAAAATATATTTTTAAGTTAATACTATTTGGCAATCTAAATAATAACTAAGAAGATAATTTACTATAAATTTATAACTACTTTAAAATATTAAATATTTTTTTTAAAATTATAACTTACACGTGTTTTCTAATTTTTTTTTAATGGGTAAGAAGATATTTTGTTGTTTATTTTATAATCAAAATTAAAATTCGATTAGATATTATTGTTACCTACCATTAGCAAGATCAAGCACGAAATCAGCCGGGTTAACGAAACTGGATCCGGGTTGAAACCCAATCGAACTAAAATATTCCATGACCCGACCCGAATCACCACTATAAATCGGATTTCCTTCAGACAAAACTAACACCTTATCAAACATCCGATAAAGCCTACTCGAGGGTTGATGAATCGTCGTAACCACCGTCCGACCACCACGGGCCAACGATCTCAACGTAGCGACTATACGCGCCGCCGTAGTGGAATCAAGACCCGAAGTTGGCTCATCAAGAAGCAACAAACTCGGATTCACAAGCATTTCTTGTCCAATACTAACCCGTTTTCTTTCTCCACCCGAAATTCCTCGAACCAACCCGCCACCAATTACACTGTTACAACACCGGGTCAACCCGAGATCCGAAACAACCGTCTCCGCTTGTTCGATTTTCTCTTTCCGGGTTAATTCTTTGGGTAAACGGAGCAAAGCCGTGTAAGTTAACGTCTCCGTTACCGTTAAATGTGGGTAGAGAATATCATCTTGTGTAACGAAACCCGTTTTGCGTTTAATGGAGCTTGTAAACGGATTTCCGTTATAACTAACGGTTCCTGATAACTTCCCGTTTAAACGTCCAGCTAACGCCGTTACTAACGTTGTTTTACCACTCCCTGATGGACCAAGCATTGCTAGTAACTCTCCTGGTTTGACTATACCGCTTACACCGTTAAGAATTAACCGGTTTGGTTTTGGTTCTTGTGAACTAAACCAATTACTTCTTTTCCCGGTTTGTGATTTAATAGTGTACGTTAATTCCTCAAACTGCATTATATACACAAAATCAAAGATAAATATTGGTACAAAAATTAAAGAATAATACAAGATTTTAACGAACCTTGAGGATTATTGGACGTAAAGATTGACGTAGAACCGAAGATTGTCTTGATTGTCGACTTGGAGAGCTAAACCGGTTATCTTGAACCGGACTGGTTTCGTTTCGGTTTGCATCCGAGCTAGGTTCTTGTTCATTAGTAGGCATCATCTTGAGAGAGAAAGAGAGATAGAGAGAGAATTGGTGTGTAGAGATGAGAAGTTCACATGAAATATGATGTGTATATAAAGGAAGAAGTGGGGACTATTATGGTATATACTTTATTTCATTGCGCAATTAATTTTATATTAATTTAATGTCAACTTAATTATTTCTACTATTTATCTCGCTCATAAATTGATTTTTTTATCAATTTATATGAATCAAAATAAATTGATTTAATAATTTAAATTCTCAATTAATATTCATCAAAAAAAAAATTAGTATCATTAACGAATAATCATTGAAATAATGATTTATATATTCAATACATATGATATGTGGATAGTTAACCATTGTAGCCAAGAATATTATTGGAAAATTCTAAAAAATTAGTATGAAACTATTTTTTGATAAAAAATAATATTAGATCATCTAAATAATCTATCAATAACGTTTTTAACATTCAAAATTACTTTTCTGGAAATTAAAATTTAATTTTATGTACTATGAATTGAGATTTTCATGGTCTTTTTGCATAATCTTATCCTTGGAATTTTATAAAGTTTTATTAAATGTAAAGAAACAAAAAGAATGTGTGTTGGTTCTAAACAAATATTTTTTGATATTCAATCACCCAATACACTTTGTGAGATTAATGACTTTCTTGGATGTTTATAAATAGTTACAAAAAAATAAACATCACGTGTTAGCGTCACTCTACATTCTGTGTGATTCAATAAGATATTCCTAATATTTAGACATTTTTTTGAAAAATTTTTTTGAGAAGATCTTCACTATTTAGGAATTATGCTACAATTTAAATATTTATGAAATATTACTAATTTTAGAAGATGAACAGTAAATAAAAATTTACAGTTTTATCCAAAAAAATAATAAGAAACAAAAATATTATTTTTCTTGAAAAAGTATAACGTCATAACATAGAAAAACAAAATTAAAGTAAGTCTTTTTTGAAAGTGACAAAAGCAAAGCATTTGTCTTTATTTCTAGTCCATAATATATAAAATCATTTCTTAATTGAATAAGGACACAATTACACCAATAAGTAATGTATATTATTCGTTGAATTAAATGAAGAAACGTAGCTCGTGAAAATAAGAAAAAAATGAACATTATTGTGAAAAAAGTGACTTGATTTGACACCAGAAAAAACTAAAGCTAAGAACATTACAGAACAAAGATATGCTTCATTGTGACACATTTATTCTATATATTCTATTCAAAGATCAGCCTAACCACAATACAGCTATATATATATAAACCAAAAAAAAAAATCTTTCTTCAACAATATATTAATATAAAATTAAATTTACTAAACACCTATTACAAAACAAAATACTTCTTTAATTAGTTTTTCACAAAAAAATAGAATATTTTCTTAAAATGTGACTTCAATGCTATATATATATATATTACACAATTAACAAATATTATCGAATTACTGGTAAATTTACTAGAGAATTTATTAAGAAATTTTTTTTACAAATTAAATAAAAACAAGGAGACAATATATACCTATGGTTATTAGGAATATTATATATCATGTGGATTGGATAATGTTTGATAAGATTAAGATGGGAGGCAAAATANGTGGATTGGATAATGTTTGATAAGATTAAGATGGGAGGCAAAATATTATTACGACACGAATTCACATTCATAAAAGCTACTGAAAATTGCATTCAAGAATCAAGATCGGCATGGAAATTTAGATATTCTTATTTATTTATTTATTTATTTTTTTTTATTTTTTTGGAAATTTAGATATTCGTTATGGTTTTGCAACGATTTTTTAATGGCTTAGATTTTTGGATATCTAAAATTTGAAATAATTTAGAAATTTAAGAGAATTAGTTCGATTTGAATATTTTTCGATTTTGGGTTGATTTAAATAATATAAATGATAACCATAAAAGAATTGGTATATTTATGAATCTAGTTCAGATCGGTTCAATTTAAATGTAAATATATCCAAAATCTATAAGTAGTAATTGAAGTAACCAAATACTACTAAAATTTTCAAAATATTTTCATATATGTTGATTTTTAGATATTTAGATATAAAAATAACTAA
>OVAO01011591.1:0-11544 GCA_900406285.1 Biscutella auriculata
GTGTAGTTGAAGCGTGCAAAAACTGTGTTCGCCACGTTTGACTCTGTACAGAGACAAAGACAAGTGTGTGTGGTTACTTCGTAATCATTGCTATAAAATCTTGTTATATTGATAATACTACTTTTTATATAAAACAAATTATAAGAAAACTAACTCTATATTATAATTTCCAAAATGTCAAATATGAAATTTGAAGGTGTTATTCTCTAAAAATAAAATTAAAATATTTTTATTTTATAATGTGATTCTTATATTTTTCATAATTAAATTAAATATATAAAAAAATTNAATTATAATTCACTCTTCATACATTAAAATATTAATTAACAAAATATAATATTAAAATATAAAATCTTATGTAGAAATACATAATTAAATTTTAAATTTCAAGTAAAATAATACGTTATTTCATAAAAAAAAATTGAAAAATGTGTAAAACTCAAATTTATTATATTATACTACATTATTTTAACATTTTTATTTAATTTTATGTTTACAAGTTAAAGTTATTTAAATAAATTTGAAATATCTATGAGATATGATTATTTTTTTTTTTTCCCCAAAATCAAAATAAATTAACTCAAATCGTTTTGATACAACTCATATGATTATTTTAAGAACTAAAAATGATAAAAGATAAAATATTTAAGTATAAAAAATGTGATGTGAAATTATAAGGACCAAAATATAAGTAAAAAAATGAAATTCTATATTTGAAATTTTGGAAAGTGAAATTTCAAATTTGAAGTTTTAGAATTTTTTTTGGAAAATAAAACTTTCATATTTAAAGTTATAAAATGTCTTTTGGTTCAACTTCTTTTTCAGCATCTTTATCTTTGTTGTTAACTAAGAAATTTATCAGGTTGTGTTTTTGTTTGTTACGAAGAGACTAATCAAACAAATAAGATACATAAAAACTTTAGATAAAACCTAGACAAAAAAGACACTATTCGAAGAGATACTTGATACTCTTTAACAACTTTTAGATTCAACAACTTCGTAGCATAAACAAACACATCATGCTACAATAACCTAATGGTAATAAGAGCTATATGAAAACATAAATTGAAGTTGAACACAATGACCAAATCATGCATTGTTATACTTATCTATAGTAGTAATCGGAATATACTCTTTTTCAACCTGTACAGACAAAATAATGGTAATGATATTTATATGGCAAATGAAAACGAAACCCAATAACCCACCAATTCTAGATGATGTGATGAGAGTTATTACGTCTACTACAACCGGATGTTGCACATAACAGTGGTCCTGAAATCAAGCTGATGATTAAACGGTGGTTTAGCAACAATCGATCTCCAAGTTTTCTTCTTTGGATCATACATATGAATCATCAAAGATCCAGCATTGTTGTGTTGTCTAGTATGTCTTGTATCCATTAGATTATATCCATCAAGAAGAATCATAACATGTAATTCACCATTCATTGCAACGAAACCAACTGGTTTATCATAAGGAGCTTTCTTTGGCACACTTGATTCTTTTCGCCATTGATTCAAACCTGTTTCATACTTAAGAATCCAATCTCTATCCAACATGAAGAATGTAGGTTTTCTACAATCGAGTGAAACAATCTTCCCTAGCTTTGGTCTCTCTTCTTCTCTCCACATATCTTTAATCAATCTCCATTTCTCACCACCAAGGTTCATCACTGCTGCGTCTTTATAGTATTCATCAACAGGGAGAATACCAGATACTGTTCTTGATCCTCCATATCCACCCATAACCCAGAACTCTCTATCTTCTTCTTCCTTCTTCTTCTCATTCCCAATCAAGAAACCAACACATCCTGCTCTAAACCTAGGCAATTCATCCATTTCAATCCACTCATCTTTCTCAACATCATACATCTCCACTGAACTCATTCTACTTCCAGCAGCACCAAACAAAGTATGCCTTGATCCTCCTCCCGCAACGATAATTCGATTCGAAGAACCAGGCATCGCAGCACAAGCGAAGCTTCCACGTGGAGACAACATAGGAGAGAGACGTTCCCAAGCTGATTTCACGAAATTGAAACGGAAAACAGAGGAAGTAGGCAAAGGACGATCCAGAGGGTAAGACCTAGTGTCAAAAGCCGATCCACCGAGGACATAAACATGAGGTCCAAGAGCAACGGCGACGAAATTGCATAAACCGTATACGTGAGGGTTACAAGGCATGAGAGGAAGCGATCGCCAAGAGAGAGTAACGGGATCGAATAAAAAAGGAGGGGAAATCGAAGGATCTTGAGGGAAGATACAAAGCAAATCAGAGAGACGATTGTTGTTTCCATCACGTAAATGACGAAGTGAAATTAGGGTTTTGGAAGAGAGGAAAGCGTACCATGATTTACAAGTGGATTTGAGACGAGAGATATGAGGGTAAGGAACGAAGGAGAGAATTAACCTCGCGACATCGTTGGATAAGCCTGGAATTAAGGTTAAACTTGGATCAAATCGAGGCTTAGGACGAGGAAACGAAGATCGTAACGATGATGATGAAGAAGACGAAGATTGCAACCGCGAAGAGAATATAGGTAAAGGCATGATTAAGGATGAGCGAGATATAAACTCCGGCGAGATTTCGTCACTGAAATGGTGGATCAGTGAGACGGAATCGTCACCGTGAAGATAGAAATGATAAGAGACTGATTCTGATTCTGATTCTGAGAAAACGAAATTTTGTTTTCGAAGTTTTGAAAGAGACTTTTTAAAATTAAAACATAACTTCTCTTTTGGGTTTGTATTATACATATGTTTCAATTACTACGTGGCGTTTATTAATTGGTTCATGATGTAGTAAGTTACTCTAAACGTATTTTTATAAAATTGTATTTAGTAATTTTATAAGCTTTGTTGGATTTAAAAGGTTTTAATTCACAAATCCAAATGTTTTTGTTACTACGACGTTTGAATACTCGTTCGATTTCGGTTTAAAATTCATTTAGATTTATATTGAAATAATTTATTCATATTAATTAATTTTCGTGTTGAATTTGGTTCACACCTCTTTAAATTTGAATTGGATTTGGAGATATCAAAATATTTGAATATTATGTTTAATTTTAGATTTTTAAAATATTACTTTAGTTTTAAATTCAATTTTTATTAATTAAATTAATTTATTATAATTAAATTCAAATGATGATTTCCCATACAAAACAGTTTTTTCACATGTCAAGTGGTCAAATCCTTGTATTCAGAGCCGGCTCAAACATTTATGTGGCCTAAAACAAAAAAAATACATAAAATTACATTTTTATCATATAAAGTGATCATATAAACTAAATGTTAAAAAAATTAGGATAATTTTGAAAATAAAAAAAATACTACGAGAGAAAAAAAAATACATAAAAACAAATATTTAATATTATTACATGATCCGCAAAAAAAGAGATGATTTGATTTTAAACTAGAGTAAAAATAATAATTTAAAGGAAAACTAATATCATGTGACCTTAAAAAAAATTATTTAATTTTGTGGCCTTAAATTAATGCTCACTTGCTTTAAGCAAGAGTTGGGTTTACTTGCACACTTAACTATTAGATCAACATAACTGATGATTACCTGGTATATAAGGTTTATGGATTAATCTATTTATTTTTTAGATTATTTTTGAGTCGAAAATTCATATTTTTAATATGGTATCAGAGTTAAAATTAAATTCAGATGATGCTTTCCCATAAAATGGTTTTTATATATCAAGTGATATGTCTTTATGATCCGTCGTTATAGTATGTCTAAGATGTTGGATTTTCTCCATTCATATCTCGAGAAAACCTACTAGAGTGTGAAATAGTCCTACATTGGAAATTGAAATAATTTTTTACTAATATATAAGATTCATGAACCAATCCACTTATTTACCAATTAATTTTAAGTTGGAAGATCATATACGATAGTAAATTCTATTAGTATTCTAGTTTTATCTTATCGTTTGATTTTTTTTTGTTTGACAACTAGTATGGACCACAAATAAACCGTCCATTAACCAATTCAATAAAAAAGAAAAAAGGAAAAGATATATATTCACGAAAACTCAAAACTCTAATCTGATAACTAATAATGTCAAATATTTTACACTAAACATCACTTATTTTATCTTCCCATTTGATTAAAAAAAGGAAAAGATATATACATTACCTCTAATTGCGTAACGTTTATTAGTATTAATAAAATAATAGTGGTCATAAAATGTCGACAAATCACATTTATTACATTAATATTTTAATGTATAAACAACTAAACATAACACCTACACATACTCATCTCTAAACGCATCTTTTCAAGAACCAAGAAAAAATGGATTCAGACTCTCTTCTTCTTCTTCTTCCAGTGATCGATTTCTCAGACGAAACCCTAAAACCAGGAAACTCAAAATGGAACAAGGTAAAGAGTGATGTTCGTAAAGCTTTAGAAGACTATGGTTGTTTTGAAGCAATCTTTACTAATAAAGTGTCTAAAGAGCTTAAGAAGTCTGTGTTTGAAGCTATGGAAGAGATTTTCGATTTACCAATTGAGATCAAAGAGAGAAATGTTTCAACGAAGCCTTTCCATGGATATATGTGTCATAATCTTTATCAGAGTTTGGGGATTGATGATGCTAATGTTGTGGAGAAAGTCAACGATTTTGCTCAACAATTGTGGCCTGATCATCAAGGAAACAAGAGTATTAGGTATGAATTTTAAATCAATCGTTTTAGGCCTAGTATTATTATCATTACTATTTCTAAGTATGACTTAACAAAAAAATATTTTTCTTTGTTCGGTTTGTATTCTTATGGTTTTTGGGTTTTCGAAAGATTTATTTGGATAATTTTATTTTTCGGGTTTTTTTTTTGTTGGTCCGGATCTTTCTAGATTTAAGTAGATTTTTCAAAATATTTTTGGATTTTTTTTCAGTATAAATATATGTATTTTCGACCTAAAATAACAAAAAAAATACCATAAATAATAATAAATCCGAAATTTAAATATATTCATAAACAAAATCACAAAAATTGAGAGCAAACCATAAAAATTTATCAAATATAAAAAATTTAATAATAAAATCTTGAAATATATTAAATATTAACAAGTGATGTTAGTCCAGTGGTAAAAACATTTTACATCACTAGTTACCAGATCGGAGTTTCGAGTTTCCGTGAGGGCATTTGCTCCGTTTCGAATCCCCATGAGAGTATTTGTTCTTCTCATTTGTTGAGAGTTTAGCTAATGAGTCAGTCATTGTAACTTATACTAGTTGACAAAATATATATATACTATTTCGGGTTCGAGATTTATCCGAATCCGAAGTACTTTACAAATAGAACCCCTAATATAATATTTTAGTTCAAATTTATATTTGATAATTTTTGGATTGAGTTTGGATTCGCTTAAAAGATCAAATTCCAAAAATATGTTTTTAAAATTTGATCAAAACGTTTGTGTTGAAATAGCGAGACGATCCACAAGTTTTCTGAGCAATTATTTGAAGTGGATGTTATGGTGAGAAGAATGATAATGGAGAGCTTTGGAATAGAGAATTACATTGATGAACATTTAAATTCAACAAATTATCTTTTTCGAATGATGAAGTATACACCTTCTCTTGAAGATGATGTTGAAGAGACACAATTAGGTTTACGTTCTCATACAGACAAAAACATAATCACAATACTTCATCAGTACGAGGTTGATGGTTTAGAAATACAAACCAAAGATGAAAAATGGATCAAAGTCAAACCTTGTCAAGATTCTTTCATTGTCATGGTTGGAGATTCACTATGTGTAAGTCATTCTAACACACACTTACTTCTTAGTTAAAAGAGTAATATAGGTTTGTGATTTGGTTCGGTTTAAATTAAATCAGGTTAATTATTCGGTTATCAGAGTTGATAGATGATTAAAAAGGTATTGCATTGAACCGATTAAATTTTTGGTTCGGTTATTTGTTGTTAGAATATGTGAAATTAACCGAATTTTGTTCAGTCATAAATTTTAGGTTATTCGAGTAATTTGGTTTATTTCAAAAAAAAAAAATGGTACAGTTTTAGTTTATTTTTTATTTAGTTTTGATTTTTATTATAAAAAATTGGGTTACTCGATCGGCTCGACACCGAGTAATTTTAACACACATCTTAGTTAAATAATAATCCAGGCATATGATCTGGTTCAAGCCAACTCGATTTTTTGGTTAACGAGTAATGTGGGTCACTAAAAAAGATATAGAATTGAACCAATTAATTTTTTGGTTCGGTTAGCGGTTATTAGGATTTATCAAAATTAACAAAAAAAAAAAATCGTTCAATTAGATAATTTCGGATAGTTATTATTCAGGTATTTCGAGTAATTCAAGCACTTTGGTTTATTTTAAAAAAAATATTTAATTTTTAGTTTAATTTCAGTTTATTTCGATTTTAACATATAAAAAACATTGTTACCCAACCGGTTCAATAAAACCAAATCGATAACCTAACTTACTCTAATCAGTTAGTTTTTTTAAAACCAAAAAATTTCGATTCGATTCGGTTCGGTTCAAATTCTCATACCGGGAATAATCAATCATATACTTATTGATGTTGCAGGCACTATTGAATGGTCGAGTAATTTCTCCATATCATCGAGTCATGATAAAGGAAAAGAAGATAAGATATTCAACTGCATTATTCTCTATTCCAAAGAAAGGAGTAATCATTGATTCACCACAAGAGATTATCGATGAAGAGCATCCACGTTTATTCAAACCCTTTGAATATTATGATTTTCTTAACTATTTTCACTCAGAAACTGGTCGTAGAGCTCAATCTACTCTCCATGCTTTCTCTGTGTGAAATCGTTTGGCAAATGTAATAATCAACTTCATGCTTTTATAGTTTCTCACTTTGCTCTTTATTGTTGTTTGATTTTCATATAAATATCACACAAAAAGATCTTCACTACATAGTTCTTTTCTTAAATATAGAAAGACAGAGTATTGTAGGTACTATTAATCGTTATAGGAGGATTCCGGTCGGGCACCAATACTACAGGTGGTACTTGTGCCGTTGTCTGACACCTCTCCGACCTTAGTGTCACCAGTTCGACTCCAGCCAGTTAGAGTGGGATCTCCTTTGTGGCCCACAAAAACCTTGATCTTAATACAACGAATCGTTCTTGGCAAAAAAAGGAGGATTCCGGAGCTTGTTTAGCTTCTAGGTGCGAGGCGGTTTCGAGGAGTTTGTATAATTTGATGACAAAGACTTTATAGTTGGACTGAATTTTAATGCTTAGTGAAGTAGTTTTTCCGTTCTCTTATTTGTCTTGCTTTGTTTTTAGTTTCCGGGAATGAATTATTATCCATCGACTTAGTTTACGGGTATTTCTTTGTATCCGCCGTCTTTGTATTTGTCCAGGTTTGATCGTGAAGATTGTAACCGTCTAAAGTTTTTGTTATATAATTCCAGTGAAAAAAAAGAAAAGAAAAACAGAGTAATGTACCATTATTATACAGTAGGTAGTATTACAGAATATATCAACACTGCAAATTTTTAAAACGCAAAAAAAAAATCTTCCTATACTTGTGTGTAGAGTGATATAAAAACTGAAATGTGTTTCTGCTTCCAATTTGACTTCATAAATTGTGAGAAAAGAAGAGTGTATGCAATTAGATTCAGATGTATGCAAGTGAGCTTCTGTCAAAATCTGGTTGTGGTCNACTATGTGTAAGTCATTCTAACACACACTTACTTCTTAGTTAAAAGAGTAATATAGGTTTCTGATTCGGTTTGGTTTAAATTAAATCAGGTTAAAAGGGTATGGAACTTAACCGATTAAAATTTTGATTCGGTCATTTGCTATTAGAATATTTTATTGAAATTAATCGAATTTTTTCAGTCAGTTAACTTTGATTTTGATACTTCGGGTTACTTGAGTAATTTGGTTTGTTTTCAAAAATATTTATTTAGTTTTAGTTTAATATCAATTTAGTTTTATTTTTGTTATAAAAAAATTCGGTTACTCGATCGGTTCGACACGAGTAATTTTAACACACACACGTCTTAGTTAAAGAATAATCTAGGCATGCTATTTGGTTCGAGTCAACTGGGTCGTTTTTTCAGTTATCGAGTAATTCAAGTAATTAAAAGGGATACAAAACTACACCAAATTAAATTTTCGGTTCAGTTATCGATCATTAGAAAATTTATAAAAATTAACCAATTTTTTCGTTCATGCGGATAATTTCGAATCGTTTTGATTCAGGTAATTTGAACAATATGGGTTTATTTTTTTTTATAATTTTAGTTTTATTTTGGTTTATTTCGATTTTATAAGGAAATATATTTTTGTTAACCAATCGGTTCGATAAAGCCAAATAGATAATCTAACTCATTTTAATTTAACTTCTGATCGGTTAGTTTTTCAAAACCAAAAATTCCAGTTCAGTTCGATTCATAAATATATACTTATTGATGTTGCAGGCACTATTGAATGGTCGAGTAATTTCTCCATATCATCGAGTCATGATAAAGGAAAAAAAGATAAGATATTCAACTGCATTATTCTCTATTCCAAAGAAAGGAGTAATCATTGATTCACCACAAGAGATTATAGATGAAGAGCATCCACGTTTATTCAAACCCTTTGAATATTATGATTTTCTTAACTATTTTCACTCACAAACTGGTCGTACAGCTCAATCTACTCTCCATGCTTTCTCTGTGTGAAATCGTTTGGCAAATGTAATAATCAACTTCATGCTTTTATAGTTTGTGACTTTGCTCTTTATTGTTGTTTGATTTTCATATAATATATTACACAAAAAGAGCTTCACTACATAGTTCTTTTCTTAAATATAGAAAAACAGAGTATTGTAGGTACTATTAATCCGATATAGGAGGATTCCGGTCGGGCACCAATAGTACATGTGGTACTTGTGCCGTTGCCTGACACCTCTCCGACCTTAGTGTCACCAGTTCGACTCCAGCCAGTTGAGTAGGTTTAAATAAAGCTTCCTATGTATTGTAAAAGGAGAGTGGGATCTCCTTTGTGGCCCACAAAACCCTTGATCTTAATACAACGAGTCGTTCTTGGCAAAAAAAAGAGGATTCTGGAGCTTGTTTAGCTTCTAGGTGCGAGGCGGTTTCGAGGAGTTTGTGTAGTTTGATGACGAAGACTTTATAGTTAGGCTGAATTTTAATGATTAGTGGAGTAGTTTTTCCGTTGTCTTATTTGTCTTGCTTTGTTTTTAGTTTCCGAGGATGAATTGTTATCCATCGACTTAGTTTACGGGTATTTCTTTGTATCCGCCGTCTTTGTGTTTGTCCAGGTTTGATCGTGAAGATTGTAACCGTCTAAAGTTTTTGTTATATAATTCCAGTGAAAAAAAAGAAAAAGAAAAACAGAGTAATGTACCATTATTATACAGTAGGTTGTATTACAGAATATATCAACACTGCAAATTTTTAAAACGCAAAAAAAAAAAATCTTCCTATACTTGTGTGTAGAGTGATATAAATACTGAAGTGTGTTTCTGCTTCCAATTTGACTTCATAAATTGTGAGAAAAGAAGAGTATGCAATTAGATTCAGATGTATGCAAGTGAGCTTCTGTCAAAATCTGGTTGTGGTCTGCCTCTTGTTGGAGTTGGTGGTCTCTGGATATTTAGCTCCTGCAATTACATATATGTGTTTCTTCAGTGTCAGGTTTTTAGATTAGAAACAAAACATATATAGCTTTATATAAANTAGAACAAAACATATATAGCTTTACATAAACTCTCCTAAAGGTTTGTCAGAACAACATTTGTCAAGTTAGTAGAAACAAGTTTTTCAAGGTTTTTGTTTGTTTGTTTGTCTGGAGAATGTGTGTGCTTTTATGATGGCAGTAAAAAAGAGTTGANAGAAACAAAACATATATAGCTTTATATAAACTCTCCTAAAGGTTTGTCAGAACAACATTTGTCAAGTTAGTAGAAACAAGTTTTTCAAGGTTTTTGTTTGTTTGTCTGGAGAATGTGTGTGCTTTTATGATGGCAGTAAAAAAGAGTTGATGTATTGATCTTAATTAACTTGGGAGTAGAAGAAATTGTGTACATGTATGGGTTCAGTGTTAGGTTTTTAGATTAGAACAAAACATATAAACTCTTCTACATTTGTTTAGGCCAAAGGTTTGTTGTCAAGTTAGTAGAAACAAGTTTTTCAAGGTTTTTGTTTGTTTGTCAGGAGAATGTGTGCTTTTATGATGGCAGTAAAAAAAGGTTAACCCGAAACCCAAATGGATACCCGAAAAACCCGAACTTAAACTTAAATATTCAATTTTTTAAAATGTTTTTAAAACTTTGATATAATTTTTAATGTTCAATATTTAAATTTAAGATATTTAATTTATTTAAAATGTTGTATTCTTAATTTTATGTTTAGTTTTTTATAATTTATTATATTTTTTTTAACGAAAGTAGTTTAAATTTTCAGATTTATTAGTATTTCAAGTACTTTCAATATTTTTTTTGGTTGAAAATACCCGAACCCGACCTGAAAATCCTTCGGTTTGTCTACTACTTCGGGTTTTTTTCAGGGTTTAAGTCCCAAAACCCGAAACAATAGTGGCCCCGAACTGACCCGAAAGTTGTTAAGAACCCATATGGGTGCAATATTATTGGTAAAAATTAAACCGGACCAGAAAAAAATAACCCGACCCAAAACCGAACCATTTTTAAAACCCGATTGGGCCAATTTCTCTTGGTAAATGGGCGTCCAAACGGCCAGGCCTAGGAGAATGTGTGTGCTTATGATGGCAGTAAGAGAGTTGATGTATGGATCTAAACTAACATGGAACAGAAGAAGAAGAAGAAGCAGTGAAAGTGTTGTTGTTACCTGCATCCATGCGTCGTCTCCAGAATGTTCTGGAGAATTCTCTGGAGATGAGATTGGAGGTGGAAGAGGATGAATCAACTTAGGAACAACCATTAATCCTCTGCCAACCACTAATATAGCTCCCGCATTGTTTGCAGTTCCTGTAAGTATCACAAAAAAGTTCTTTTCGATTTTGTTTTCAATCAGAAGAGATAGAAGATGAATGTTGTTTCTCCTCACCGCAGTAATTTGTGGCAGAGAAGAGCGTAATCAGTTGTCCTTGAGCAAATCTTTCGAAACCATCCATTACACATTCATGAGCTCTAATAATTAGCTGTAGTTTATTCCTCTTACAGAATTCTGTGACTCTATCAGGCTGCAATATCAAGACTATGGCCTCAGTGATTGGGGTATTAGCTAGAAAAGAGACAACGAGAGGGAATAAAAGGTGTTTTACCCCAAACGTGACAAGACCAGGTCCTCTGGCGTTTGGTCTCAAACCCTCAATACTATCGTTCTCTGTAGGATCAGACCTGTACTTGGGAATATTACATAAGACTCAGAGATTTAAAGCAGAAGCAGATAGGAAGTATTACCATAATAAGTCCATTAGTATAAGGGATCCAGCGTCCATTGTTATGGGCCTTTTGATATTTTCGATCTGTTCCACTGTACTGATTGACCTCCCAATGCCACCATGCATACATATAATTTTATTCTCAATGAG
>OVAO01013735.1:0-11549 GCA_900406285.1 Biscutella auriculata
CAGGAGGAGGAGGATGTTGGTAAAGACTTGCCTGAAGATCATCATTCGACCAAGGCATTGTGTTGGTGTTGCGCCAGGTGTGTTTGGCTCTTGTTTCACTAGAAGAACCCTGGTTGCGCACACACATTTTTCAGTCCACGTGTACGATTAAAGGAAAAGTGTGTCTGTTTGTGATCGATTCAAGAAGTGCGAGCAATGTTATCTCCGAGGAGGCCTTTGACAAGTTGGGTTTGTGACGAGAACCACATCCCCATCCTTACAAGCTCAGTTGGTTGAAATCGGGTACTACTATTCATGTTACTCATCATTGTCTTCTATCATTGTTTATTGGTTCTTTCTACAAGGACAAGTTTTACTGCGATGTAGCTCCAATGGATGTGAGCCATGTTCTGTTCGGTCGCCCGTGGCAGTTTGATCAGGGAGTTTTGCACGATGGTCGCAAGAACACGCACTTCTTCATCCATGAGGGTCGACGAATAGTTCTGTTTCCCCCTGTTCCGCGTGGTGATAAACTACCACTTTCGGCTCCTTCAGTCCTGGGCGTTGCTGTGTTCTCGCTCTGAGTTTGAACGTGAGTTCGAGACTTCGGGTCGTGCTTGGTTGCTTGTGCCGACTTCATTTTCTACACCATCGACAGCTGCGGTGCCATCGGTATTATCAACTATGCTAGCTGATTTTTCTGATGTTTTCCTAGCAGAGTTGCCTCAGGGACTACCTCCTATGCGTGCTATTCAGCATCATATAGACTTGGTTCCGGGTGCTCGCCTTCCTAAGAGACCTCATTACCGCATGAGTTCGCAAGAGCACGAGGAACTCCGACGTCAGATAGAAGAGTTGATCCCTCGTGGCCATGTGTGTGAGAGTCTCAGTCCGTCCGCAGTCCCTACTCTTCTCATTCAGAAGAAAGACGGTTTTTGATGCATGTGCGTTGATAGTAGAGCTATGATATACGACCTTAGAGAAAGAACGCTCTTGGAGAGGTATTGGTCGGAGGTTGCTGATGAAGGCATGCCCGGTCCTTAGAACTCTCAATCCCTATGCACGAATGCTACCAAAGTCATTCTAACTCGTAGATATGAATAAATGGAAAGTTCGATCGAGAGAGATAGGAGAAAGAAGCTATTTTTTTCGGGGGAAGATTTCTGAGGTTGCCGGGTACGACCTTGTATGACAACGCCATCTATACGAGGGAAGTGAGTAACGAATCCTTCGACTAGGATGTCTTCAAAGTTGTCATCTTTTGGTGATGTTCTCTCCAAAGGTGGAAGATAGTGATCGATCGAGAGACTTGCGTAGAAAGGTTAGATCTGGACGGTGATGGACGATGAGGTTGTCTCGGTACGGATGGTACCGGCCGTACGCGAGAAAATGTATTCACCTTTCTTCGACAGTTTGAACTTCAAATGCGAAATCCTTCGGTGGATCTGAATCTTAGGATAAACTAGAAAGATCGATCGAGGCAAAATAGCAAAAACACGGGATTTAAACGATGGAAACTCTCAAGGTTGGAACTTTGCCGTCTGGTGCTTTGAGAGGTTCTGATGACTTAGCAAAACCAGGAAATGGAAGAAAAAGGTGAAGGTTTGGATATGACACACCAAACCACAAAACCCTAAGAGATATTACACACTCTTAGGACAAACTCCCACGAGAGAGAAAAGATCTCATCTTGATTGAAAATAGTTTGAAAGTTCTAAGTTTCCCTAAGCGGCTACAAGTCTTTAAATAATCTTTAATTGCAACTTAAACAAAACCATAAAAAAGAACTTAAATGAAACGCAACTCATATGGAAAAATGGTAAGGACGCTTCTCAACGGCTACTTGTACGGAAAGCTCTAAGACGCGTCTTAGTCGCGACCCTTTGGATGAGGTATAGTGCAATGGGTCTCGTCAAACCTCCAATGAGTAAACCCAGTGGGACAAACCTCATTGGTAGGAAGAGTACCTCTTAAGACCTCATTGACCGACTTAGCTACTTGGAGAAGATATGAGGAAGTGGTGCAAGACCGGGGCTTCCTAAGTCTCCAAGTGATGGCAACGAGTTTCAAGCTCCTCTAGGACCTTCATGATGGTTGTGGACAATCTCATAGCTTGAGCACGAGTCACTGGTCCAGTGGGAACTTCAAGGTTGGCTTCTACTTGATCGGCTTCCTTGTCTAGAGTAGGCACCTGTGTATCAAGCTATCAACAAGATCACCGTTCGTTACCGTTTCCCTATACCGCGTTTAGATGATCTCTTGGACAAGTGGGGAAAGCATCTTTGTTTTCCAAGCTCGATCTTAAAAGCGGATATCACCAAATTCGCATTCGTCCGGGTGATGAGTGGAAGACTGCTTTTAAGACGCGTGAGGGTTTGTTCGAAAGGCTGATCATGCCTTTTGGGTTATCCAATGCGACGAGTACATTCATGAGAGTCATGAACCAGGCTCTTTGCCCTTTCATTGGTCGCTTTGTTGTTATCTATTTTAACGATATTTTGATTTTTAACTCTGATGTTGATGAGCATGTTGAACATGTCTGACAGGTCTTACTCGTTCTACGGAAGGAGAGCCTATTTGTTGCCAGAAATGTGAATTTGGCGTCGATCAGGTCCTTTTTCTTGGTTATCTCATCTCCTCTCGTGGTCTTTTGATGGGTCTAACGAAGGTTGAGAAAATTTGATCATGGCATGTTCCTAAGACAATCACCGAGGTGCGTAACTTTCACGATCTAACTTCTTTTTATCGCCGTTTTATGCCTCATTTCAACGCAATCATGGCGCCGTTTGATTCTGCCTGATTTTTCTGAACCGTTTAAGCTCCATTGCGATGCATGAAAACTTGGTATATGTGATGTTCTGAGTCAACACACTAAACCTATTGCTTTTTACAGCGAGAAATTGGCAGGGGCACGACGCACGTTATAGCCTTACGACATTGAGTTTTATGCTATCGTGCAGGCTATTATACATTGGCGACATTATCTGTTTCATCGCGAGTTTATACTTTTTACTGATCATGACGCTTTAAAACATTTGGACAGGCAGGTGAAGGTGTTGGCTAGGCATGCCTCGTGGGTTGCTTATTTGCAACAATTCACATTTTCTATTCGTCATCAGTCTGGTAAGCTCAATAAGGCCGCTGATGCCTTGAGCCGCCGTCATTTTTTAGTGACAACGATGCATACTTTTGTGCCGGGATTCCCTGCGTTCGCATCTCTCTATGACTCTGACCCCTACTTCACCACTATACTCCGTGAGGTACAGTTGCGAATCAGCTCTTATATTACGTTATGTGAGGCGTTTCTTTTCAGAGGGAATCAACTTTGTGTTCCCCAGAGTAGTTTACAATTGCGCATCATTGAAGAATTACACTGTGAGGGTCACATGGGTCGTGATATAACCTTGCAGCTCGTTTCTGCTTCATATTTCTTGTCGAGCTTGCGCAGAGATGTTGAGCGTTTTGTTGAACGATGTCATGCTTGTCAATTGGCCAAGGGTCGGGAATCGAATGTTGGTTTGTATGNACGATGTCGTGCTTGTCAATTGGCCAAGGGTCGGGCATCGAATGTTGGTTTGTATTTGCCTTTACCTATCCCGACTCAACCTTGGACTGACGTGAGTATGGATTTTATTCTTGGTCTCCCACGGACACAGCGAGGTAATGATTATAAATTTGTCTTTGTCGATCGTTTCTCCAAAATATCCCATTTTGTGCCCTTCAAGAAGACAATTGATGTTGTGGCTGTCGCACAATTGTTCTTCCGGGAGGTTTATTATCTACATGGCTTGCCTCAGTCGATTGTGTCAGACAGAGACACTCGTTTCCTTAGTCATTTCTAGCGTTCTCTGTGGAAATTATTGGGCACAAGTTTGGATATGAGTACTGCATATCATCCACAAATGGACGGTCAGACGGAAGTCACCAATCAATCGTTGGGGAACATGTTGTGCAGTCTGGTCGGTGACAATATACGATCGTGGGAGTCTAAGTTACCACATGATGAATTCATCCACAATCATGCCAGCAATCGCAGTCTTGGGTTCAGTCCTTTTCAGGTGGTTTATGGTCTTGTTCCATGGGGTCCTTTTCTCTCTCGACTTTGCCAAACGTCACCCATCTTCATGGCACAACCCAAGAATTTGTTGCATCGTTGCATGATGTACATGCCCATGTAGTAACAAACTTGGAGACTTCAGCAGCCAAGTATAAGGAGTCCGCTGATAAGCATCGCCGTGAGCTTATCTTCAAACCAGGTGACCTCGTTTGGATCATTCTCACCAAGGACCGCTTACCGCTTCACAAGTACAACAAACTCAATTTAAAGAAGATTGGCCTTGTTCAAATCCTAGAGCACATTAATGCTAATGCTTACCGAGTCCAACTACCTCCTGATATCCGTACCGCCAACGTCTTTAATGTTAAGCCCATCAGCGCATACAAGGAGGCTGTCGATGTTACAGATTCGAGGGTGAATCTCTCATACCCGCAGAGACTTGATGCAACACATCTTAAGGTTTATGTTAGCTTTTCTTTTAAGTTTCTTTCCTTAGTCAATTTCGTTTGAATAAGTTTCCTATTGTTAAGGAAAACTAGTTCTTTCAGGGATGATCGTTGGTGATCACTTATAGCTATTTAATTCAGTTTTTGCTTATGTATTGATTCATTCAGTTTATATATAAAACGAGAATCTTTTTTCAAATTCTTCTTGATTACAAAGTTGTGACACAGAGAAGGGTTTCTTCTTGACATTCGTTGAATCAACAAAGAGAAAACTATTTCAGTGAAGCTTCCGCTACACCAAGTTTCCACATGGTGGTTATGGTATGATGGGAGGTCCATGACGTGGCCCTCATATGGGAAGAATGGGAAATGCTCCACGAGGAGGCCGGTCAATGTATTATCCACCACCACCAACAACATCCTCAGCATGTCCTGACCTTAACAACCGGAGAACACCTGAAAGAAGCAATGATAAAGGAATGGAGGCAGATCAGCAAAATTAGAAAACGTCACATGAGATGGAACAGTTTGAGGTTGAAAACAGTTTGAGAAACAAAGAGAGTGAAAGTGAAGATGAAGACGAAGCTCCAAGATGGTCAAGGCGTAGGTGAAAAACTCCCTTCCAAAGATTCAATTTGAGAGTGAGATTTAAAAGGCTACGATAATTTCCAAAGTTTTTGGTTATCTATTTGGATTCAACATTAGCTGCATATTTTGGATCTTTGAATTTTTGTATTTTTAGACCGCAGTTGTTAATACAACACCTTAATTTTTGAATTCCTAATTTAGGGTTTTAGAGAGAATTGGCACAGAAGTCAAGTTACTCTGTACAGAACATGTTACAACAATTAAGAGTTGCATTTCTTTGATCTTTCGACTGAAACCACTTCTTGAGGAGGACGAAGATCCCCGTTTAGGTTTCTATTTACTGAAACCAAGTCATAAAGACGATAAACTGCAAAGTGCAACGAATTTAGGTTTTTTCTCTCCTCTATAAAACTGCATTTGTTGGTTAATAATCCATGTACGAACTTAGTCTGTCATTTTGTTAGATTTTCAAAAACATGAAAAAATGACAAAAATTAGTAAGCAGTGACCATATTTATAATCGAGATGTTATGGTGTGTAAGCGCATAGGTCTAATACGAAGCTGATTATCTCAAAATTTTCCAAAAAACAATCAGGAGACGGCAACGGCATTATCCACGAGAGAGAAATTCTGTTCTATCTGCAGAAAAAAAAAAACAAAGAGAAACTGAAGGAACTAGCAAGAGATCGCATGAATATTCAATTGAATATTTTTTTCAACAAAATAGAGGAAAGATAAGGAGAGAGGAAGTAAAACGGACCTTGAAGAGGGAAAGTTCTTTCTTTGATGTTCTTGGTGAAGAGTATAAAATGAGATTGAAACTATGTAAACAAAGTGACAACATCTCTGTGATACCCTCTTACGATCAACATCCTTGGGACATTCTCCACCAGCAAATCCATATATTCCATGTAGAAATACGCCGGGTGGTTCAACGGAGGTGGTGGGAGGCTAACCAGAACAACCGCAGCCATCCTCGAGTAATTGAGTATGGTCGAGTTCAGTTTCAGCATTGTATATAGAAACTTCTCCACTTGATGCTCATTCACCACCATCGGTTTCCCATTAGGCAACAATGGAGTTGAACCTTGTTTCTTGATCTCTCCCAAGTAATCTGAGATTCGTCTCTGTGCAGCATGAAAAGCTTCCAATGAATCTTCTTGGCTGTTCCCTTCCGATCTTATGTCCCATGATTTCATCGTTACCACAATTACCTCGGCTTGCATTCTGAGATCGTAGAGGAATTTCTTCACGTCAGCTTTGAGTGCTTCCGCGTCTGAATCCTCTTCAGCTATGCAGAAGAGTTGGATTTTGCAGCTCTCGAAGCTTTCTTTTGTGAGGAGAAGCTGTGAGAGAAGAAGCATGAGACCACCATCTCTCACAATCCAGTATAAGTCGATTGTTCCATATTGCCTTTGGTACTCGTTTGGCCACTCGTCTAGACCTTTGATGATGACAACTGCTTTGTTTGCTGTTATGCAGTCGTTGATTATCCCAACAAATGTGGATGGAATCTCTGTTAGATTTTCCCGCCGCCAGATCTCAGGGTAACGCATTACCACAATGTTAGGTTTGAGATTTCCGAGTCCCATGGTCTGGATGATCCCACGGAATCCTTCGGTCATGTTTGGGGCTACAACAATTTCAGCTACACCTTCACATCGCTTATACTCGATGTAGGTGGCTAGTTGTTTGCAGGCTTCCTTTGCTTCTTCGGCACATTCATAGTAGTCACCATCTAGTATTGAGAAAAAGATCGACATTCCACGACCTTTTTTCTTCATACAGTTAGCAAAATCAGCCAGCTTAGGGTGGCAAGGAACATTTTCCGGGAGCCGTCCCCAAGGTCTGCAGAAAACGAGGGGAATTGGATACCAGTTCTTAGGGTGCACTTGATTTGCTGCAAGCAGGAAAAATACAGTACATGAGATTGGTTTAAATAAACGGACCATCTAATATTGAACCAAATAGATACAACCCATGATTACAAGCAAAAATGCAGTGCACCTCCAAGTGACCTGAGACTTCGTAGGGCCAACTGAAAATATGCACTCTTGAAACCATCTCCCCAGTCCCCGGCCTTCCCTTTTAGGCCAACATATTTGTATATAAGGCTTGCAAGTGCAATGGCAACCACAGTGAATGACCAAGAAATCAAGAACATGATCACTGCAACAGTAGAGAATAAAGGAAAAATCAAGAATAGTTTTTACAATACGAGATCTCAAGCTTCAGGTGAGATAAGTTCTGTGGTTGTCGTCAAATCACTTGGAATTGGTTCTATTGGAATGGACTACATAGGGAGACTGTACAAAAGACACTTTCTCCAGTGAGTATTTGGAATTTGATACCTATGCAAAGTGAGGCTCCGACAAAGGAAAGGCTCCAATGATGATATTTCCACCTAGGACGCCAACTTGGAGCATCAAGAAGATCGAGCAAGAAACAAGACAAGTTTACTCCCGAATAGCATAAAAGATAAAACATAGTCACAGTTGGTGTGATAAGATCTAAATTTCCAATAACAACACATCCTATGCAGATCAATGCTGTGAAAAGCGTCGCAATGTGAGGTTCACTGGTATCTGCAACTTTAAAATAATTCAGGATGGGGAGAATATCATCATTTGCTATAGCGGCAAGTAACCTTGGGGCCCCTGTCAAACTCTGGAGGGCAGCCCCTAAGGTTGAAAGGATGATTCCAACGTGAACAATAGCAGGGAAAGGCCAAGCAACTGTAGCAGTAAGCAATCTGCAATAGGGGAAAGAATTCATCGCATGTATAAAAAATTGTCAATATAAGCTAGGTGTTGAAATGCTAAAAGAACAGATCTCTGACAACAATATCAGATATGATTCATTTATTCTGGCATATAAACTCAAAAAAGTACAGCTGTTGCAGGCCCCTAATAGTTTTGTGTAGTATATTCAAAACTTGAAGGCGTTTTAGATTCTTTCTAGTTTAACCATGTTAAAAACAAGAGCGTGCAAGTGATAAGTGGGTTTTTGCATTTCGTCCAGGAAACTTCTGCCCAACAAAACGCAATAGATCAGCTATGGAATAAAAACGGAACCACACAAGGAGTAACGTCATTACCTATCAGTCAAAAGTTTGTCACGAGTCGCAACAGCTCCAAAAAACAATACAGAGATAAAATACAGTAAGGTTGTAGCCAAAGTGGCAGCCAGCGTTCCGACAGGAATTGATTTCTGTGTGTCTTTCAGTGAAGCTGATCGATTTGAGCCAGCCATAATTCCTGTTACAGCAGGGAAAAATAGACCCACCAAGTCACTGGAAAAAAAAGCAAAGCGAAGTGTAAATAAACTTCACAGTTAAAACTTCACAGTAATATTAGTTCAATAATTTTAAACCAAAAGTAACGTTTTTCTATCCTAAGCAACACAAATTCTGGAAGTAACTCACTTGAAACTCCAGTACGTGCCTCCCATTGGATCAGGAATTCCGGCGTTATTTGTCATCTGATAGGCAGAACCCCAGTTATCTTTAAAACTTTTTAATCGCAAGCCCGTAATCCCAGCTGTTCAAATCGTATAAAAGGAACAAAAGGAAGGTCAACAATTTGGGAAGTAAACTCCATGCTTATTTCCAACAATATCGAGAAACGACTTACTGTCTGGATCATCTGTCTTTGCCAAAAATATCCCAATGAATATGCAAAAGATGGAGAGCAAAACGGGTACAAGGAAAGCAGGTGCAACCCTATTGATCATCTTAACGCCGCCAAACACAATGAAGCATAAAAGGATAGTTACAACAATTCCATAAATCTGCAAGTCATGTGAGTTTGGGCTTTGTATTGGTTCGGCAACTACATTTCCGTTAACCTTTGTTATAGATTCTGCCATTAAAAAAAGAAATGCAGCTGTGTGTAAGTGGGACTTGTGGGAAATAAGTATGTCCTCAGGGAAAAAAAATAAATATTTTTTGTTAAATACAACTCAGAAGTCGGGTAACCAATAATATATTATTTTGTTTCCGCATATACGCTTGACATTCCCAACAAAATGATGAAACAAGTCTCATGCAGACAAATTACTAAAAGTAGTTAGATGTCCGATTAGCCCTTTTCTTTAGTTCACATATTTCAAGTTTCACAAGTTCCACAGTAATACCTCTAAAAATCCCAGCAGCAGGGAACGCCTTTAGAAAAGTCTCCACAGCACCCAAAACGTACCTAAAATACGAAGGAAAGCAGTAAAGTAATTATTAGATGCACTTGGCGACCATGTGAAACTGACAGACCACCAGCAAATTAAAGCTTTAAGACTTTCTCCAAGGGAGTTTTCTTGAAAGGATCCAGAATTTACACTTACAGAGCTCCTGCAACTGCATTGCCCAGGAAGAAGCATAAACCTATACTAATCCCAATTTCTGGACCAAGAGCACGACCAATGAGGTAATATGGTCCTCCACCCTGGAAGTTATTGAAGAATAAACATGATGTTCTAACTACTGTTCAATCACAAAAGAACGAGAAAGTAACAGGGGTGTCAACTCCCAGACACCCAACGGAAGGAGGGAAATCTTTACATATGGTTACGGAAATTTTGTCAAACAAAACATGGGTGATATAACAGGAAAAAAATTTACCTTCATTGCGCCATTTGTTGCAATAGCACTCAGAGATATTGTTGTCAAGAATGTACATAAGCCACAGAGAAATACCAGTACAAGGCCTTGTCCAATACCAGCCATACCAACAATCCTGAAAACTGAACAGATTAAGACAGACCATGATGATTTTGTAGTTCGTTGTGCAACATCCTGGATTTGCATTCTTACCATGTGAAACGGATATAGTATATAATTCCTAAAATGTTTTGCAAGCAGGGAACAAAAACTCCCATCATTGTACCCATCTTGAGAGCAGAAGGCTGCAAAAAATGCAGATAAAGTAACATCATGGAAAACCATAAATGCTGAAAAAGATGATGCCTATGCCCAAAAGATCCTTACAGAAAACAATGAAAAAAATCGCCAGACTAGAATAATAAGAAAACCTTACTTTTGTATACACCATAATAGACATGTCAAACAATGACCGAAATTTTCAGACGAAGTTGAACCATCTAATAATCCTAAAAAGTAAAAACAGTGATTGCCAAACAGAACGCAGTAAAAAACAGATAAAGGAAGATAATCTTTGCAACGTCACAGGTTTACCCATCTTAAGTTTAGAATTGTTCACAAAAATTTCCAAGGAAATAAGGAGAAAAAACTGCATGGCATGTTAGAGAGGTATTAACTTTTTAAGTTATTCGAATGTTCCCTCAAGTCTATCATACAATCCTCTTTTGCACTAAGCCTGATGTGACGTCTTGGCTGTTTTTTTTAAGAGAAAAATAGAGAGAAGTGCTTGACCGGAACCACAGGGCAGAAATCATCAATTCTATGATTTAAAAAGCAGCCAGAAGCTAATGGGAATAGGAAGATACCTTTGGGTGCCCTTGGATGATGGAAATATCCTCCCCATCTCTAGGGCTAGATGGTGCTTGAATTTGCTCCCCTGTCATACTGAAAGATATATTCGTTACAGTATATTACCACATGTACGATTAAGAGAATATGTGTTTCCCAATCCCAGATCAAATAACATATTACGAGCAAGAAAATATCGAGCATGGAAAAATATGATCTTTCATTGAAAACCAAAACTGCTGATTACTTTTAAGGGAAAAGATGCATTTACACACGAGGAGGATGAAAGAGAGCTTTTTACTATTTTATATACTAAAAAAGACACCCATACTAGTTAAGTATCACCAAGAACAACACCAAGCGCGTGTTAATATAGAACAATTTTATACATAGTCAGGGAAACAATAGACCAGGCTCAAACTAGCAGGAAACTTCAATCGACTGTTTCCCTTGCTTCACTTAAGACAAATAAAGACCAGCCAGGGTGATCAATGAAAGCAAGAGATCATATCCGGTAATTTCTAACTACCACTAAATACAGTGAATGAACGTGCGCTCATCTTCCTAATGTATATTTCTACATGCAAATGAGAATTAAGATCGCAAGTACCTCTTCAAACCAAGAATGTTCACAAGAGAAAATCCAAATAATTCAAGCTTGGATTCCTTCTGATGGCCATTGACTTCATTTTCAGGTCTTGACCTCTCCCTTGCACCAGGACCAACCTCTCCTGGTGCAACTACTTTTATGTTCCTGTCAAAAACCTACAAATGTGAGACACTCGTGATGAAACAAGGTAGAAAAGACTGAAACATTCAACATTTCTTTCGAGGGTAGAGTTTCGAATATTCCACACCCACGATTTCTTTACACTAAAAGATCGTCTTCGAGGATTCTCTTTACGAGCAGCAAGAAAGCAATCACAAATATAATTTCTCTTTTAGACTTATGCAATCCATCAACTAATGTGACTAACTTCAGCCACAACAGTCACTGAAGCAAATGTAAAACAACACAAAAACAAAAACAAAACAAAA